>JBAMMX010000001.1:13340697-13567680 GCA_037126225.1 Dillenia turbinata | reverse complement strand
AAAATCGTCAAACCGCAAACTCCATCCCAACTTTCGTAGTCGGGATGATAATCACCATGAACGGATCTATCACCGCAATGCTACAACGATCCAACCCTCAACCCGATGAATCGTAGACTTATCCTGAACCTCAAAATTAATCGTTCTTCGCAACAATTAATTTTTCCACTCTTAGAAATATTTTTCCTACTCGAAAAAATATCTCCTCTCAATTTTCTCTCAAAGAAAAATGAATTGAATGGATCTCCAAAAGTCTCTCACGATGAACAGGAAGAAGGCTGCTGTTTCCTTTTTTTTTTCTTTTTCGAAGAACAAACGTAAATTCACTCTACCGTTTGCTCTCTCACATAGGAAGGTAAGTCACACACCAATAATGGAAAATGTAACTCCATTAGCTAATAACTCAACCATTAATCAAGGAAGATAATTAAGGAGAGAGAAATGAGGGGTAGGGATTTGGTAACTGTCCCACGTGGGCATACCAATCAACATTACATAATTTAAACATTATCATTTTACTAATTAAGTCACCAAATCCTTTGATGAAATAAATATTATTTCTAAAGCCAATAATGATGTCCTGTGGTTTTTAAAAAATTCGAAGTTGGGTCCTGTTATTCTTACCAGGGAATAAAGTAATGAAAGAGAGAGAGAGAGAGAGAGATGTAATAAAAATGGGGTCAATCGTGGTCCTTTTCTCCAAGTGAAGGGTTGTGCTGCTGAGGCGATTTACGGTGTTAGCCCCCCAAGGAAGATAAACGCGAAACGCCTGCGGCTTCATTTTCTAAATCCTATTTTGCTCTCCCTCTCTATCTCTTATTTACTTGAAGTTGTGCACTGTCACTCGACTCAATCCAATCCAGCTTGGCTTCGTCGCCTTCTATCTCTTTCACATGGAGCCCGAATCTGGGACTTCCTTTTCGTCCCCTCGAAACCCTTCTCAGGTGTGCTTCTTCCGATTCAATTTTGATTTCGTTTTTTGCTTTGTTTCAATATACTGTCCGTCTTTCAAATCACATGATAGCTAAGAATCCCACAAGAAAAAAAAAAAAAAAACCATTTGATTCGCTTTTTGGTGGGGGTGGGAATTTTCTTAATAGTTTGAATTGAATACCTTTTCTAATATGATATGCTGTCCGTACGGATTGAAAATTTTTGGGGATCTCATTCTCAATTTCATTCATTTTGATTGTCGCAGTTTCTTATGTCTGTGATTGTCTTTTTTTTTTTATTTATTTTTTAAATATAATTACAACTATGGTAGTGTTAGGTCAACTTTTAGCTGCAGTTGTGTTTGTGGAAAAAAAAAGGAAGAAGAAGAAGAAGAAGAGAAGTTTGAATATTTTATTGTTGTTGTCGTTGTTGAGGTGATGTTTTGTTGGCACGCCATTAGTTCAATATTTTTTATGAATAACTCAGCTCTAGACTTCCATGCACTGCCCTGCCCTGTGACGACGAAATACCGTCATCACCTTGTCGGTTGGTGCCTCTGTATTGGGGAATTTTCTGGTGCTCACTGCATTTTGTGTTTTATGCTTTTTCTCATGTCCAATTAAGTGTCGCTTCTTTCCTCAAGGGCTAATCTTTAAGCTAGCAATGGTTTCAATAGAGCTGAATGGAGAAAAGAGATTCATATACCACTTCTAAACTAATTTTGGATTGGGGGCTTGGTTGAGTTAAGAGTAGAGCCTTCTTAGTCCTAAAATCATTGCATTTGATTAAAAGTTGCATGTGGTACGAAGGATTTTGATGATTTTATTCCTAAAATTATGAAACCTTTGGCAGTGGATTTTATCTTATTTACAATTAATAGGACTTTATTTATTTGTTTTTGTAGTTCTCGTGGGCAAATCTCTCTAGAAATCTGTTACTTGCATATCAAAGTTTTGGGGTTGTATATGGGGACCTCAGCACTTCCCCTCTTTATGCTTACACCAGCACATTCAAAGGGAAATTGGATGATTATGAAAATGAGACAGCAATATTTGGTGCCTTCTCCTTGATTTTCTGGACCCTAACGCTAATTCCCTTGCTTAAGTATGTCTTCATACTGTTAAGTGCAGATGATAATGGTGAAGGTATGCTCAGGATTAAATCATGTACTACTTAAGGATTCTTTGTTGAAGTTTCAATTGTGTATAATGTCTTAACACTTCACAGGTGGGACATTTGCTCTTTACTCACTCCTTTGCAGGCATGCAAGGTTTAGTTTACTTCCCAATCAACAAGCAGCTGATGAGGAGCTTTCTGCTTATAAATATGGCCCATCATCTCAGTTTGCTTCAGATTCTCTTTTCAAGAGATTCCTTGAGAAGCATAAAAGTTTTCGGACAGTGTTGCTTGTTCTGGTGTTGTTTGGCGCCTCAATGGTCATTGGTGATGGAATTCTCACTCCTGCTATTTCTGGTAATATCTTGTAATAGGTGAATGGTTTGATCATATAATAATGAGCTTTAAGCTTCAGTTTGGTGTTGAGCAAAGATTTTTCTGCATCATTTACTTGTCTTTAAACTTGTGTTGGGAGGTAGGCTTCCTATGCAGAGTGGAAAATTTTTATATGTACAGGTCTATCATGTTTATTGGAATCAACTTTTGACTGACCCAACTGAATGAAGGTGTCATGTCCTACAAGATATGGAGTTGACATATAACACCAATTTGTTCAACAACTAGCAAGAGATACGTGATTGTCCCAATTTCTCATTTCCCTTATTCATCTATAGTCTGACTATGAAAAGGGGAGTGCTGATAATGTCCTTGCAATGATCCCCAATTTTTATAGAAAGAACTTAGTCTTCATAAATCAAATGTTTGTTGCTTAGGATTTTCTGTGTGACATATTTATTGGACTCAGATATCGACTTAGAGTGAAAAGTGTTCTTGTGGTTTTATTTTCTGAATGTGCAAGTTAGAAGCAAAGACTTTCTTTTTATTATTATTGTTATTATTTTTAATTAAGAAATAGCTAAAAGTAGTGTAGATGCTTTCTTTTGGTATTGAAAGGTCATTCCTTTGCTTTGCTTTTTGACTGCAGTTCTTTCAGCAGTGTCAGGACTTAAACGCAACACGGATAAACTAACTGATGGTAAGTAATTGCATTCAATGGTTTGTTTTATGATTACGAAACCTGCTGAAAATTTGCTTTAGTACCAAATATATGATGGTTGAAAAGATCTGTGCTACTGCAAATTTGCTCTAGTACCTAATATATGATGGTTGAAATGATCTGCGTTACTGCTGGACAGTTTCTTTAGGACCTCTATACTGGCTTTGTTGGCTGATAATTTTTTTACGATATTGGTTCTAGGTCTGCTTCTACTGATTGCCTGCATAATTTTGGTTGGCCTGTTTGCGCTGCAGCACTGTGGTACCCATAGGGTCGCATTTATGTTTGCCCCAGTTGTTATCGTTTGGTTGATTTCAATTTTCTCAATTGGGCTGTACAATACAATCCATTGGAACCCAAATATTGTGGTTGCTTTTTCTCCACATTATATCATAAAGTTCTTCAGTGAGACGGGTAAAGAAGGCTGGATTGCTCTTGGAGGGATCCTTCTTTCAATTACAGGTATGTGAAATGCTCAAAACCTTTTGCTTAGGATAATTTGAGGGAGGGGTTGTTCGGTGGGGGAAGTGTGGGATACTGCAAATGGTTCTAAAACCGTAGGAACTGATTTATCTTATGGAAGCCTTGAGCAGAGGTTGACTTGATTGAATAAATTACAATCATTAGTCTTTTTCATTGGTCCACATGTGGCATGCTTCTTACTAAATCCTAATTTTCCTCTCCGACAAACCTAAAACTGAGTCTTTTTCTTTGGTATCACTAGGTACTGAAGCTATGTTTGCAGATCTTGGTCATTTTACTGCATTGTCGATAAGGGTAAGTAGCATTTATTAATGAGGCTCTATTAATTTCGAAACTCAGTTCTCATTTTCCTTTGGCGATGGAAGCATGATCTATTCCTCTTGTTCCAAAGTGAGATATGACTTGAATCCAAGTCAATTGCTATGATTATTTGTTGCTCATGCCGAAGTTTAAAAGTAAGAGGGTTGAAGTTGAAAAAAGAGGTTATTTATCCAAATGTGTTGCGATAGCTGTACTCAACCATGTTATGGGCATTTTTGTTATCTTTTGATCTGAAAAACATGCATTTTGATTTTTGTGGACCCTGCAATGTTATCTGGGTGAATAACAACCTTTCTTGTGCAGCTTGCATTTGCAACTGTTACATACCCTTGCTTGGTGGTGCAATATATGGGCCAGGCTGCTTACCTGTCCCGAAATCTGTCCTCCATTGACAACAGTTTCTATGATTCAATACCTGGTTAGTTACTAGTACATGGATTAGGAAAGTTTTGACATCTTTTCACTGAATAAAATGTTTCTGTCATCTGATTCTTGCTTATAATGCAGGCCCTGTATATTGGCCTGTCTTTGTCATTGCCACACTTGCGGCAATTGTTGGGAGTCAGGCTGTTATCACTGCCACCTTTTCCCTTGTCAAGCAGTGTCATGCCCTTGGTTGCTTTCCAAGAGTCAAAGTTGTCCACACTTCAAAACATATTTATGGCCAAATCTACATCCCAGAAATAAATTGGATCCTAATGATCCTTACTCTTGCTGTAACAATCGGTTTCCAAGATACGACATGGATCGGAAATGCCTATGGTAATTCTTTTGAACTTTCTCTGCTTATTCTAACCTATGCTGCATAGTTTGGCTTCCTGTATCTTTTCTAGGGAAGTTGTTTGTATTGTTGATATCATGAGCAAATGGTTGGCTTGTTATATTCAATTGGGGCTTTGGTGGCTCTGATTTGAAATTATGATTGGTCATTGGTCTATCTACACAGCTTCTGTATAAATAGTTTGGATTTGATCTTTGTCAAGTTTAGGGTTTTAGACAGGTTCATTTACAAATTGGGAAATATAGGGTTAGGTTTCAGATGTGGCACCAACATGTTATATTGTATACAGTTATTGAAGTCAAATGGTTTACACAACATGTAAGGTATACTGCTTAGGATGTTCATCTAGGGTTACACTTTGTCAAAATGTCAAAAAATAAACACATACTGTCCTTGGTTTTCTATAAGACGACATTGTGACCAGCATGTCCTTTCCTTTGTTTGACTTGATATTGTTAAAAAGCAATGCCTGTGGTTTAACCGTTTTTGTACATGAATAAAGATATCCAGATGCGACAGAAAAGGAAAATGAATTGTGTACAAAAATACTGGATCGTAACACTTACGGTGAAAACAAGAAACTGACACATGAGAAATTTTTTATTTTCTGATTATGTTTAATAATGCTGATTCACTACCCTTTTTTCATTTTAAAAAAAAATTTATAATATTTGGTCTTTCGAATCCAGGCCTAGCTTGCATGACAGTTATGTTCATCACAACTTGGCTGACAGCACTTGTCATAGTTTTTGTATGGCAAAGAAACATTATGCTGGCTGCAGCATTTCTTCTCTTCTTTGGCTTCATTGATGGTGTCTACTTAGCATCAGCTTTCATTAAAGTTCCTCAGGGAGGGTGGGTTCCACTTGTTCTCTCATTCATTTTTATGACTGTGATGTATGTGTGGCATTATGGAACAAGGAAGAAGTATAACTACGATCTGCACAACAAAGTTTCACTAAAATGGCTTCTTGGTTTGGGCCCAAGTCTAGGCATTGTTCGTGTACCTGGGATAGGTCTCATATACTCGGAATTGGCGACAGGAGTCCCTGCTATCTTCTCTCACTTTGTAACAAATCTTCCTGCATTCCACAAAGTGTTAGTTTTTGTTTGTGTAAAATCAGTGCCAGTTCCCTATGTATCACCTGAGGAACGCTTCCTAATTGGCCGTATCTGCCCAAGATCTTATCGTATGTACAGGTGTATTGTGAGATATGGATACAAGGATATTCAGCGGGATAATGGGGACTTTGAAAACCTCCTGATCCAAAGCATTGCAGAGTTCATTCAGATGGAAGCAACTGAACCGCAGTCAAGCTCTGAGAGTTCATCCTTAGATGGGAGGATGGCTGTTATAAGCAGCAGAACTTTCCAGTCAACTGCGACCTTAATTGTATCAGAGGCTGAGGATTCCGGTTTAAGTCACTCTATTCAGAGCAGTAAATCACCAACGCTTCAGAGCCTGAGATCGGCTTATGCTGATGAGAACCCACAGTTGAGGAGACGGCAGGTTAGGTTTCAGCTGCCCCCGAGCCCTGGGATGGATCCTGAAGTCAGAGAAGAGCTTTTGGATTTGATCCAGGCAAAGGAAGCAGGTGTTGCATACATAATGGGGCACTCGTATGTTAAGGCCAGGAGATCTTCCTCATTTCTGAAAAAGCTGGTTGTTGATATAGGGTATTCATTTCTCCGGAAAAACTGCAGGGGTCCTTCTGTTGCACTCAACATACCTCATATCAGCCTAATAGAAGTCGGCATGATATATTATGTTTAACCTGATCGGCAAATGAATTATTGGATATGGTGATCTATACGTGAAGGCAGGTTGGCCTTGATCTTGGGAAGGAAATTTTCAGCTCAAGGTACCGGATAACTGGTGTTGGATCTTTGGTTGGACAAAAGAAGCTCTCTCTCTCTCCCCTCCCCCCCTCTGTACATACGATGTTCCATATATAAGCAGTTACAACTGAAGGGAGGCTGCATTTTTGGAAATGTTGTATGCCTTGGGGCACAAGTGGTGTAATGGGTACCTGATTTGATTGAAAGCATTGAACCTCCTTGATATGGTACCTGCTCAACTAATTCGTTTCTGAATTTTGAGAGCCTTCTGTTTTAACTGCAATAATAAACAACGTTTATTTTTTTATTTTATTTTATTTTAATTTTTTTTTGGGGCTGGGGTGAGGGGTAGTAGTGTATGTATGTAAATGGGCTTTTAGCCTCCTGGGGTAAAGCCATGCAAAAGATGAGTGGTGTTGCTAGTCAAACATTTATTTCCGTGAAGAGGGTGTGCTTCTATGTTTTTTGAAAACATCAGTATGTTCTGTTGGGATCTATCTTTCTCATACAGTTGCCGTCTCATATAGCTTCTTTATTTATTTATTTTTTTTCCTGAGCTTCTTTATTTTTTTGCAAAAAAAAAAAAAGAAAAAAAAAGAAAGAATTCTATGCAATTGCTGAGGCTTTCACAAGTGAAAAATGCAACACAGGATCTCACAACCTTCGGTGGTGCCATCGTCCAATTTCCTTTTTCTAGTGTGTGGATAACGTATGTGTCGTCTGAATTCGCTTTCCTTGATTTATCTATCTATTTTGAGAGAGAGAGAGAGGGGGGGGAGGTAACATGTATTTTGACCCGTGTTTTTCTCGAGTGCTGAGGTGTAGAGAAGGGGGGACAAACGCCACATACCAACGAAATCGTCGTATATTATTCTCTCTCTCCCCCTCTCCTTCTTCTCTTCCAGTTCTGTTCACTCTCTGTCATGGACCCCGAATCCGGAAGTGGGGCTCCTTCCCCTCGAAACCCTTCTCAGGTCCCCCCCGGGGGGAACCAATTTGATTTCCTTTATTGCTTATTCTCTGCTTTAATTTTCAAAAACATCCGATCCAATTCATTCTGCTCCCTTTCTTTTTAAAACAAAAAATCGAACTATAGAAATTTATATTAATTTAAATCGTACGAATTCAATTTATTGGAGGTGGGTAATGGCTCAACAGATACCGACTTTTCATTGACCCGACAGTTGCCGTCAAAGAGATGTGATACTTAAAAAACCGCTAGAGGGTGTTCCGGCGGGAAAATTCCGACGCTCAAGTCAGAAAGAGCGGTTTTTGTATGAAAGAAAAAATAGATTGAGAGATCAAGGGAGTAATTCCCTGTGATTAGAGTGCCTAATGTATAAGGCTGAAAGGGCGTATTTGTCTTGGAGGGTTTTGAGATGTTTTATACATGTGAAAGTCATATGTCGTTGTAGTGTTTCAACCCTATCTTTCTTATCGAGCCAATCCGAAAATATCGAGGTTTCAATATTTTGAATCAACTGTGATTCTCATCTTTTGGAAACTTTGTATTCTGGAGGGAACCTTTCCTTAACTGAAAGATCATCAGGATGCTGTTCGCAGTGAGGGATGGAAGTTAATGGTATATTTTGATTTTCCTTTAGGATCGTTAGAATCGTTAGCTATCGATCGGTCGTTCGACCAATGAAAAGTCTTCAGGACTCTTTCGGTTGAGGAGCCGACCATTTGATACCCGATCAGGGTAGTTACCTTCACTTGATGAATTACGTTTGGTTGGCGGGGCGACTAAGACCCTATCGTTTGGGAGATCTGGACGACTGAAACCTTTCGGTAAGTAATCATATTTGAACCTCGATTGGTAGTTGTCTTTCGTGGGCTTTCCGTGGGGCCTTTCCAAAGTTGACTCATCGGATCGGGTTTAGGGTTACGTCCTATCATTTGCCCCTGACTCATGGCTTTCTTGATAAAGAAAAGTCATGAATTGAGACCTAAGAGGCATGCTTGATACGTTACAGGAGCATGGAGATGCTAGGCTCGTCCTAAACCATCATATTTTCTAGCCACGAATACAAGCGTGTCTCGACAGAAGTGACTTCTTTATGGGGAATCAGAGACGATTTATTTTCCCATTTATGATAGAATATCTTTCCCGATTCGTTTCGCCTGCTTGGAATTAATTAGGGTTTGCCCTTCCACCGCTATAAGTAGCTATGACTGGCATTTATTTTCCTTCGTAAAGAGTTGAGACTTTTCTTCCCCTTTTGGTGTTTGATTGAGAGTTGTCTCGTGAAACATCTTGGCATGCGAAGGTTCACGGTTGGGGTAACTTCTACTGGAATTAGAGCCCATTAAGGAGGGAGACCACCGAAATGAGATCTCATTATGTTGGCCGTTATTCGGTTGGCATCGTGAGGTCGTCCATCGCCAGTGGGGGTACGTTCTTGTACCGCCTTAGATGATCCGTCCGGGTCTGTCTCCATCGTCTAACTATGGTGGGGATATCTCCTGACCGTTTTTGGATGGGTAGGTCTGGTTTGGATTGCATTGGGGGTGGCAAAACCCGAACTCGTCTCCTCTTGTCCCTAACACTATATTTTTGTACTCTCCAGTGTAGGGATTATGGTTTTTGGTCCTTTGGGTGTCCCCATTATGTACTTCTTGATGTGGCCGGCCCGACCTAGGGACTTGCATATGTACTCATGTAATTAAATGTACTCTTTGCATAAACATAAATAAAAAATTATACTTTACTTACTTGAATTTTTTCTTCGTTCCTTTTTGGTCCCTTGTATGGTTACATGCCCCTTTTTCGACTTCTGTTAGGGGGGACCTGCTTTCAAACTCCCTACCGAGGCATTGATTAATACCATACTTCAAAAACTGATGGTAACGCTCGTTCGTCCGCTCAGGAGACTCCATGTGACTCATATGGATGATAGGAGTTGGACGATTTAGACTCTTCGAACAATAGGAAAGTTTTAAGTAGTGAGCCGTGTCCACCCGTCTGGGGAGTTACATCCTCTATTGATAACGCGTACGAATGATAGAGGTTGGGTCGCTGAAACCCTTCGAATGATAAGAAATTTTTAAGTAGTGAGTTGCGTCCACCCGTCAAGGGAGTTATATCCCCTATTAACGATGTGTACGAACGATAGAGGCTGGGTGGGTGAGACCCTCCGATCGATAGGAAATTTTTAAGTAGTGGGCCGCGTCCACCCGTCTGGAGAGTTACATCTCCTATTGACGACGCGTACGAATGATACAAGCTGGGTGGCAAGGCCCTCTGAACGATATGAAATTTTTAAGTAGTGAGTCGCGTTCACCCATTTGGGGGGTTACATCCCCTATTGACGACGCATACGAACGACAGATGCTGGGCGGCTGAGGCCATCCGAACTATAGGAAATTTTTATATTCTTCTTTAGGCTAAATCTTTCGATTGTTTGATAGAACTAAATCTCATTGGTAGTATATGCATAGGTTTTCTGAGTTCCAGGTTCTAGGTACTATTGATCCGTCTAGATTGTTGAGATGATAAGCTCCTGGTCAGACCATAAAATGCACTCGATATGGGCCTTCCCAATTTGGAGCGAGCTTGCCTCTGGGTTGGGGCTGACAGGTAGCTTTTACCTTCCTTAGCACTAATTCTCCGGGTCTGAACGTTCGATTTCGGACCCTATTATTGTGATATCGTGTCATCTGTTGCTGATAGACCTCCATTTGTGTTGATGCAGATTCTCTTAACTTTGGGAGCAAGTCCAATCTTTCTCGCAGGTTGCGTTCGTTTTGCCCGTCGTCGTATTGAGTCACTCGCAGTGAGTGAATACCTATCTCCACGGGTATGACTACTTCACTTCCATAAGTTATACTAAAAGGTATTTCTCCTGTTGCTTTTCGGGGAGTAGTGTGATATGACCAGAGGATACCGTAAAGCTCTTCAGCCCACTGTCCCTTGGCATCATTTAGTGTCATCTTTAGGTCTTTAGCCCTTGTAGGATAGTTCGGTTGGTCATTTCAACGAGCCCATAGGTTTGTGGGTGAGCGACCGATGAAAATCGATATTGAATCTCGAGCTTCTCGCAGAACTCTCGGAAGCGATGGTTGTCAAATTGTTTCCCATTGTCCGTGATAAGGATGCGCGGTATACCAAACCGGGTGACAATATGGGTCCACACGAAAGACTGGACTCTGGCCGCCGTGATTTTAGATAAAGGCTTGGCTTCCACCCACTTAGTGAAGTAGTCGATCGCTACTATAAAAAACTTTCGCTAACCTGTGACTAGAGGAAATGATCCAAGGATGTCCATCCCCCATTAAGCAAAGGGCCAAGGGTTGAATATATGGTTGAGTTCGGTGGAGGGCAACCGCGGTACCGAGGAAAAACGTTGGCACTTGTCACACCGCTTAACGTGTTGTCAGAATCGCCTTTCATGGTTGGTTAGTAGTACCCCTGGCGAAGGGCTTTATAGACCAGATTTTGAGTGCCCAGGTGATTACCACAGATACCTTCGTGAATCTCTCGGAGGACATAATCCCCCTCTTCGGGAGTTAAGCACCGCAGATACGAGTGAGTGAATGACTTGCGATAGAGAATCCCATCGATTATGGTGTAGTGCGCTGCCTTTCGCCTCAATTTCACCGCTTCCTTTAGGGATTCTGGCAAACGATCATGCCTCAGGTATTATTTTATGGGTTCCTTCCAACTAAGAGACCGATTGACAAAGAGGGCCTCCTTGGGTTCGTCGTTGCTGGGATACGACAGACTCTCAATGTATACCGTTCAGCTAGAAGCAACCGAATTGGAACTAGCCAACTTCAATAGAGTGTCGGCCCGTGCATTCTCCTACCAAGGGATTTGCTGGATGTCAACCTTACCCAATTGTTCAATCGTCTCACGTAGCTTGCTCAAGTATTTAACCATGACCGGGTCTTTGGTTTCATAAACCCCTTCAATTTGTTTCACGACGAACTGACTGTCCGTGAATACCCTAACATTCTGTGCTCCCATGTCAATGGTGATTCTGAGTCCCATTAGCAAGTCCTCGTACTCTGCTTGGTTGTTGGTAGCTTGGAAATCGAAACGAATGACGTATTCTGCCTTAAAATCATTCAGTCCCACTAGTATAAGTCCGACACCGCTTCCTGAGGAATTTGATGATCCATCGACGTGGATGATCCACTCCGGGATAAACCATTCTTCTTGATGGTTGAGAGGCTATCCTTCGGGTGTTGTTGCGAGAGTACATTTGAGGATGAAATCGGCCAGCGCTTGGCCCTTAATCGCTGGTTGCGATCGATACTGGATATCAAAGTTTTCCAATTCTACACTTCATTTGATAAGCCGACCGGATGTATCTCTCTTTTGGAGGATTTGCTTCAGCGGTTGGTCTGTGAGCACCATAATGGTATGAGCCTGGAAATATGATCGAAGGCTCCTTGCTGAAATGACTAAAGCATAGGTTATCTTTTCGATCGGTCGGTAGTTAATCTTAGATTCTTTCAGTATCCTACTAATGTAGTAAACTGGCTTCTGAGCTGTGACTTCCTGTCTTACCATCACAGAGCAAAGTGTTAGCTCGGGGACAGCCAGATATAGGTAAAGCTCTTCCCCAAGGACGGGCCGCGAAAGTAGTGATGGTTGCGTCAGATATTCTTTCAGTTGTTCGAATGCTATTTGGCATTCAGGTGTTCATTCGAACTGTCGAGATCTCTTTAGTGCGTCTAATATGGGCTTGTACTTCTCGTTGACCCTGGACATGAATCGGCTTAGAGCCGCTATTCGACGGGTTAGGCGTTGCACTTCCTTTAGTGTCTGGGGAGGTGTCATGTCCAATATCGCTTGTATCTTTTCGGAGTTGGCCTCTATCCATCGATCAGTAATCATGAAGCCTAGGAATTTTTCGGAGGCAATCCCAAAGGTACACTTTGCCGGGTTCAGCCGCATATTATATCGTTCCAAAGTCTGGAAGGTCTCATCGAGATCTGCGACATGAGGTTCTGTGGTAACGCTCTTGATGCGCATATCGTCGACATAGGCTTCGACATTCCTACCCAGTTGATCTTTGAAGACCGTATTGACCAGCCGTTGGAAAGTTGTTATAGCATTCTTTAAGTTAAAAGACATGACCTGGTAGTAGTACGTAACGAACTCGATGATGAAACTGGTCTTTTCTTCATCCTCGGGTGCTATTCTGATTTGATTGTAGCCGGAATAGGCGTCCATGAAACTCAAGAGCTAATGTTTTGAGAAATTGTCTACGAGTTTATCGATATTAGGAAGCGGATAACTATCCTTTAGGTATGCTTTATTGAGATAAGTGAAGTCCACACACATCCTCCACTTGCCATTGGCCTTTTTCACCAAGACCACGTTAGCCAACCACTCAGGATACTTGACTTCCCGGATAAACTCAGCCGTTAACAGATTTTGTACTTCCTCCTGAATAGCGCACTGTCGTTCGAGGGCAATACCCTCTTCTTTTGCCTTACTGCTTTGAAATTAGGTGATCGTTAGCCTATGGGTTATGATTGATGGATCTATACTTGACATGTCTTCCGGAGCCTAGGCGAAGACTTTTGAGTGTCTTTGTAGACAGGCAACTAAGGTCTCTCGCAAGGAAGGTAATAGATTGGCCCCTATTCGGACAGTTTGACTGGGGTTGCCCATTAAAGGGACCTCGATCATGTCTTTGCCTGGTTCGGGCTTCACTTTCGGCTCAGTGTCTTCTCTAGGCTCTAAAGCATCGATCGGAAAAGCCTTTTATGCGTTTTGAGCCGCAAAGAGGATATAGGGATCAGGATTACTTCGTATGGCGGCGACCCCCTGTGGCGTTTTGAACTTCACCTTCATGTGCCTTGTACTTGGTAACACTTCTAGTTCATCTAAACTGGGCCTTCCGAGAATAGAGTTGTAAGGACAGTAGAGTTTCACCACATAGAACGAAACCTAGGCGATTGCATGATTAGGGGGGCTTTCCGAGGGTCACAGGAAGGTAGATGATGCATTCGAGGTAAGTAGGCTAATTTGAAAGTCTTTTAAGAGATTCGGTAGGTGGCAAGAGTCGGGACGAGTTGAGGCCCATTTTGTAGAAGGCGTCCCAGGTGAGGAGATCACAGTCAGCCCCTTGATCAACCAGAACCCTCTTCACAGTGTGAGATTCTATCTTCAAGGTTACGACTATGGGGTCGTCGCGGCTGGGGTCAACCCCTATCAAATCGTCGTTATCAAAGTCTATGATTGGCCTTCTTCTCTTGGTCCGTGCCACGCTAGGTATGATTGTAGTAGACATCATCATGAGTTTTTGAGGAATCAGTCTGTTTTTCTCACAGATGACGTCAATCTGTTGGAGGTGGGTAATGACTTCACAGATACCTGCTCTTTGTTGACCTGAGAATTGCCGTCAAAGGGATGTGATACTTGCAAAAACCGCCGGAAGGTGCTCCTGCAGGGAGATTCCGATACTTAAATCAGAAAGAGCGGCTTTCGTATGAAAAGAAAAACAGACTGAGAGCTCGAGGGAGTAATTTCCTATGATTAGAGTGCCTAATGTATAATGCCGAGAGAGCATACCTGTCTTGGAGGGTTTTGAGATGTTTTATACCTGTGAGAGTCGTAAGCCGCTACAGTGCTTCAACCCTACCTTTTTTATCGAGTCGATTCAGAAATCTCAGTGATTCAATATTTCGAATCAACTGTGATCCTCATCTTTTAGAAACTTTTGTATTCTGGAGGGGATATTTTCTTAACTAAAAGATCCGTAGGATGCTATTCGCCGTGAGAACGGAAGTTAATGAGATATTTTGATCTTCCTTTAAGATCATTGGAATCGTTAGCTATCGATCGGTCGTTCGATCGATAAAGGGTCTTTAGGGCTCTTTCGGTTGAGGACTCGATCATTGGATATCCGATCAGAGTGGTTACCTTCGCTTGATGAATTACGTTCGGTTGACGGGATGACTAAAGTCCTATCATTCGGGAGATCTCGGCGACTGAGCCTGTTCGATAAGTAATCATATAATTGAATTTCGATCGATAGCTATCCTTCGTGGACTTTCCGTGAGGCCTTTCTAAATTGACTTATTAGATTGGATTTAGGGTTACGTCCCATAACAATTATTATTATTATTATAATTTTGGTCTCAACTCAACCTCAACCATTTTTCATTTTTTTTCCATTTTTTAAAATTAATTTAGTTAAACAAGGCAATGACTCTGTTAAGGTGGTTGGTACCATCCGCGTTTAATTTGAACTACCAATTTGGGGGGAGCCCTCTTGGCCTACGTTTGAGGGAGTAAACTTAAAAAAATTTGTCAACGATGTTGGCACTCCGATGAGTAGAATGTTTTTGCATGAATTACTGAGGTTGGTTTGGACTTGATGATCGGCGCTTTTGTTTTTTTAATTCTCTAACCTTTGGATCGTAATATCTGATTCGATGAATATCTGAAAAATTCGATCCGATGGATCAGGTTTTTTTCTTTAAAAATAGGGTTAGGGTCGGGTTATAATAGTCAGATCGGTTCAAGTTCGGATTTATATTATAAATAATCCGATTCGATCCGATCCAATAATAATTTAAAATAAAATAAAATTTTATTTTAATATAATATTATTAAATAAAATAAAAAAATTTTATAATTTGTTATAATTTATAAATTTCATTTTTATTATTGAAAAAATATTCTGAAATTAAAAAATGTATTAGATTATAGTTTAGATCGGGTATGAGTCGGGTATAGGTCGAGTACAAGTCGGTTTAAGATTGTATCGGATCGATTTTTTTTTAGATATGTAGTAGATCAGGTCGGATCGGATTTTTTAAAAAATCTATAGGGTCTAATATGATTTTTGATTTTTTAACCCGAATCGGATTAGAATCGGACATGGATATTATAGTTAAGATTTAGGGTCGGATATGGTATTAGTATAATCCAAACCATAACCGATCCATTGTCATCCCTACTATAACCCCATCAGTGCACATGGTGTTATTTTTTATGATCGAACTCCAATTGGCTTGTGGGTTGGTACTTTAAGGGCTTGTGTCATTGATGCAAGCAGGCATGCAGTGTAGATTGGTTTTTTTTCCCCTTATGTTACAGCTAAAAGACTTTGTTCCTTGCAGCTTTCATGGGTAAATCTGTCTAGGAATCTATTGCGAGCATATCGAAGTATTGGGGTTGTATATGGAGACCTCAGCACGTCCCCTCTCTATGTGTATGCCAGAACATTCAAAGAAAAATTGGATAACTATCGCAATGAAGATGCGATATTTGGGGCGTTTTCCTTGATTTTCTGGACCCTGAGACTCATCCCATTGCTCAAATATGTCTTCATACTATTAGGTGCAGATGATAATGGTGAAGGTAATGCTAAAATTTCTGGTTTGTGTATGCGTATGACTATATTAACACTTGAGAGGCGGCACATTTGCCCTTTACTCACTCCTCTGCAGGCACGCAAAATTTAATCTGCTTCCCAACCAACAAGCAGCTGATGAGGAGCTCTCTGCCTATGAGTACGGCCTCTCACGTCAGTTCGCCACCTCTTCTTAATTTAAAAGATTTCTTGAGAAGCATAAAAGGCTCCAGTCAGCCCTACTTCTTGCTGTATTGTTCGGTGCCTCAATGGTCAAAGGCGATGGGGTGCTCACTCCGGCTATTTCTGGTAATTTCTTGACTTATTTAAAAGCAAAATTGCATTATAATTAGTGGGCCCCAAGCAAGTTAGCTTTTGCACCTCAATTGACCTTCTTGGGAGTGCAGAGGACAAATATATTTCGACTTTATACAGAGTGAAACGTGCCCTTTTTTGTTCTTCTAGTGCAAATGCTAAAAGGTCCATTCATTTCTTTGCCTTATTTTTAAACCGCAGTTCTTTCAGCTGTGTCAGGACTTAAAGATGCTGTAGAAAATTTTAATGAAGGTATGTAGTTTGATATTTTCTCCTCTTTGGTGATTTGAAGAAAACTTTTAATTCTGATGATCTCTAGGTACCCCAGATATGATGATTAAAATGATTTGTGTTAATGCTGGAAAAGTTGCTTCTCTATGCTGCTTTAGTTGGCCGACTGTTTGATATGTATATTGGTTTTAGGTGTGCTTCTGTTGATTGCTTGTATTATCTTCGTTGGTCTGTTCATTCTGCAGCACTTTGGTACCCATAGGGTGGCCTTCGTATTTGCTCCAGTTGTTATCATCTGGTTGATTTCAATTTTCACACTTGGGTTATACAATATAATCTAGTGGAATCCAAAAATCGTGCGAGCTCTTTCTCCGCATTATATAATAAAGTTCTTCCATGAGATGGGTAAACATGGCTGGATTTCTCTTGGAGGAATCCTTCTTTCGATTACAGGTACATGTCGAGGATATGATCCCTGATAGTTAGCATAATTTAACAAAGAAGTTCTTTTGTAGGTCAGATACTGCAAATAAATCAAAATTGTTAAAAAAAAAATAAAAAAAAAAAACTGATTTTTATAAGTTACCATCAGATAGTTCATTAATAGGCCCTAGTATGGCATGCGGCTTCCTATGTTCTGATTTCTTCTGATTGACCTGAAACCAAGTCTTTTATCCCCTTTTTTTTTTTTTGATATCACCAGGCGCTGACGCTATGTTTGCAGATCTTGGTCATTTTATGCCTTTTCAATAAGGGTAAGTTTTTCTCCATCATAAAAGGACTCTACGTGATGTAGATAGCTGTTCATCTATTCAACCATGAGATTTATCTGCAATTTCTTTCTTTCCTTTTTTTTTTTTTTCCCCATTTGAAAAACATGCATTGGATGTTTATAGGCACCCTGCAAATATTCTGCAGATGGAAACTTAAACATTGATCTTTGCTTGTGTAGCTTGCATTGGCAGCTGTTATATACCCTTGTTTACTGGTGCAATATATGGGCCAGGCTGCTTACCTGTCCAAAAACATTCCCTCAATTTCCCACAGTTTCTATGACTCAGTACCTGGTTAGTTAACTTTGCAATTGTATGGATTAGTAGATTTGGGTATCAGCTTTTCGCCATCTGATTTTGCTTATGCCCGGATGCTCTATTTTGGTCTGTCTTGGTCATTGCCACACTAGCTGCTATAATTGGGAGTCAAGCTGTCATCACTGCTGCCTTCTCCATTATCAGGCAGTGTCATGGTCTTGGTTGCTTTCGAAGAGTCAAAGTTGTCCACACATCAAATGATATACATGGCCAAACCAAATCTACATCCCTGAAATCAACCGGATCTTAATGATTCTTACTCTTGCTATAACAATTGGTGATAGGACATGGCTCAAAGACCTAAACCAAAATAGTCTATTCTCTAAAGGCCCACGAAGAGTGCCTGTCGATTAGTATCTAACGCCCACCATAACAATCTACCGAAAGGCCTCAGTCGTCTGGGTCTACCAAACGTAACTCAATGAGTAAACGTAATCGTCCTGATCGGGCAATCAGACATCAACCCTTCAATCGGACTAGTCACGAAGATCCCTTAATCGGTCGAGAAACCGAACAGTGGGCAACCAGGGTCGCTACGAATGGTAGAGATTCCTTCTAGTGTTCTAAACTTTATCTTCATATGTATCGTGTTGGGCAATGTCTCCAGTTCGTCTAGGCTTAGGCGACCAAGGATGACATTGTATGGTGAAAATAGTTTCACCACATGAAAGATAACTTTAGCGGTTGCATGGTTGGGAGGGGTCCCCAGAGTTACGATGAGGGGGATAATTCTTTATGGGTAAATGTACTCATTAGAAAGTCCTTTTAGGAACCCAGTAGGAGACTGAATGTGAGATAAGTTGAAACTCATTCGCTAAAAGGCGTCCCAAATGAGGAGATCACAGTTTGCTTCGTGATCAATGAGGATCCTTTTGATAGTATAAGATTCCATCTTGATGGTGATAACCAATGGATCATTACGATTGGGGTTAACTCTAGTTAAATTGTCATCATCGAAATCAATAACTGACTTTTTTCTCTTAATTGTTGTCATATTTTGAGCAGTGATAGGAGATAGATGATTCGTTTTGTCTAGTGAATCAGTTTAGTTCCTACGGACGGCACAAATCTGTTGGAGGTGGGTTTTGCCTCTACAGATTTTGACTCTTTTTAACTCGAATTGTTGCTTGAGAGAATGACTTGAAATCTATAAAAGACCGCCAGAGAGTGCTCCTGCGAAGAAGGTTCCGATGCTTAAGTCAAAAAGAGCGGTTTTCAAGAGGAATGAAACAGACTGAAGCAAGAGAGAGAGAGAGAGATGGTCTCTCTGTGACTTGTGTGTCTAAGGTCTCTAGGAACATACCTGGGCTTTAGTGTGTCGACGGCTTTTATATGGGACACCACCAAAGTCGTGTATACCCGGGGTATTACAACTCTAGTTTTCTTATAAAGAGATTTAAAGATTTTTGGATTCGATAGTCAAAATATACAGAAGATTCGAGATCTTTATCATTTTGAAAGTTTGATAATACATGGGAGTTTCTTCCCTCATCGATTAGCTCTAAGGGTTTCCAATTTTATCAAAGGGATACGTTTCATGTCAGAATAGGAAACAAAGATTGTTATGAAATTCAGTTGAATATTATCTTTTGTGGGTGAGAATCGAAACGATCGATTTCTTAAGGAGCTATTGGTCGTAGAGAAAATGAAAGTATCAGTTCAGGGTTACCGAACAGTTCTAAGGATCAGTTCACTCGCTTTCATTGCAGACTTGCTAAACGATCAGCCTTTGCTTGCCCCATCGGGAAGATAAATCCCTTGTTACTACGATTTGTAATTCAGGTTCTAGGGTTTTTGAGTACAGCACCGATAGTTATTCGGGTCACATCCCACCCAGTTACATGGGCCGATTAGTCATACCTAGTGCACGGTCAACCGTATGCAGCTTGGTCAGCTTCGCTTAACATGCGATCGGCCACATGGGCTAGCATGCTTGCATATGCATGCGGTTGACTACTACACACAGATCCCGAACAAGCTTCCTATGCACTCAGTTGACTGTATTTTTGAGTTGGTCAAATGTTAATTTTTAATTTCCCCTTCTTTTTATTATTTATTTATTTATTTTTATATTAATCGACTAAAAATATCATGACTTACTCTCTAATTGTTTAATTTGTTTCTAACTGATATCAATCAACCCTAATTCTCTTTTTAGATTAAAAATCCATTTTTATCTAAGGTTTTGTTTATATATCTGTAACTTATTTATGAGTATCAATATATTCTAAAATTATGTCATTTCTAATAACATGGTTTTAGATGAAATGATCTTTAACCTCTATATGATAAAAATTAGCAAAGCCGCATGGTCAACCGGCTGGAAGATCCAACGACCAAGTAGCCAAAGCAAGGCTGAGCGGTCAACCGACTTGATAATCCAGCCAACCACGTAGCCAAGGAAAGCTACACGGTCAACTAAGAAAGGAACTCGGCTGACCGGTTAAAGGTCACAACCAACCATTTGATATCCTCATTCGACCACCTTCACTTCTATAAATACCAATGATCAACCGTTTTATCATTTCGATTGATTGATTCATGATTTGGAATTTGATTTAGAAAAAAAAAAAAAAAAAAAAAAAACCGATCTGGGAAACAAATTATGGTTCGTGTTAAGCTTACTAGCAAACACAAACAATGAAGATAGCAAGCAACGCAAATGCATTTAGGAGCAAACGTTCACAAAAGAAAAAAAAAATGCAAGCTGGAGACTAGAAAATCCACAGTCATAATTTTATTTTTTATTTTTTATTTTTTTAAAGACTAGACTGAGAAACATATTATGGATTATACAAAGCTTACCAAGAAATAGAAACAATGAGTTAGAAAATCCTATTAAACTTTTAAACTTTGGCCTTCAATACTGGCAGGCTTTCCCTTTCTAACCTTTATCTAGTAACCAAAGAAGCTTCTTTCCATATAGAGTTCTAAACAAGGATTTGAATTAAGTGACTCTATCCCTTTACAATATTAAAATTCCATCTTTCCTTTTTTTCCCTTTCATTTAAAACCCAAAACAAGCAAGAAGCAAAAAAAAGATAAGCAATGAAAGCCAAGGTCTTAAAAATCAGAGAAATTAAAAGAAAAGAATAACAATCAGCAATAAATATAAAGAGTAAGAAAACAAACGTCAAGCAAAACAAATGTTTAGAAGCAGAAAAGACAAATACAAACCTTCATAGTAGATGAATGACTTTCATACACCATGATTGCACACCACTCTCCTCAACTCGAACTAAAAAATAACCTTTTTAGAGAGAGACATATAAAAATATATATATTTTTTAAAAAATTAATGAGCAGCTGTCCATCTCCATTTGCTCCGCTTAGAGAGAGAGTGCATAATTTGCTTAATGAACATCTGCTTGTGTCCATTTGCCCTGCTTAGAGAGAAAGCATAGAAGAATGACTTCTATACACCATGATCATCAAGATCATGATACATCACTCTCCTTAATTAATTTGTATGATACACTGAAATTGTATATCCATTTATCCCACTTAGATAGATAGAGAGAGAGAAAGAGAGAAAAATATAAATCCCCGATTTTGTGGTCTTTGTAATAAAGAGAGAGATCATAACAAGTCCAACACATTTCAACTCACTGATGACACATTAAATATTCAATTCACTAATGACAAATCATCTCTTGCCGAGTGAAGGATGACCAAATTTAAAGTGATAGGAGTACTTCACACTTATATTTATATGGTTAATAAGGACATGGTAACATCCGTACAATACCTAGATATTTTGTCACCTCTGGCCTGGGTCTCATTATCAACCAAATATGGCACTTAAAAATTGAAACTGAAATTAAAATAAAAATATTATGACTGAATTTCAAAAATCTATATTTTCACTTAAATATCAAAAACCTTATAATCTGGAGGATTTTATTTTATTAATCCAAACAAATTATATATGTTTCAATTTGACTTTAACTCAACATCCTCTCTGTTTGTTTTTTTCTTTTTTTGTTCCATTTCAATACATAGTCTTGATGATATATATTTGTAGTAATATATATGTTATAATATATATGGTTCAATGAGAATTAACTTTGAAATTGTGCGACTTAATCTGGAGTTGCAAACATATTGCTAATGTTACAAAGTCTAATAATTATGAATTTAGTTTTGAACCATCATAATATACTAAACATAATCTAAATTCACACAAATTGATGCATCCATTGCTCCTTTTTTTTTTTTTTCCCCAGCAGATCCTTCTGAGCACTAGCATTACGAAAAAGGTGTGTTGACGCTTAGAAAATCAAAGGTTTTTATTTTTTATTTTTGTAAAAAAAAAATAAAAAAATTAAGGCTTCTTAATGGGTCAAATCTCTTGATTCATACATTTTAGTTTTAAAAATGTTAATAAAGATCTTAAAAATGGCACTTTTAAAATATTATTTGTGATCAAAAAATCATAATTTTTACTCCTTGTGGCCGATCCTTTTTGCATTTTGCATTTTGCATTTTGCCATCTTAATATATATTTTTAACATCGCCTTCGGGTTTAAGAAAGAATGTGGTGTAATATCAATGCAGAAGAGTATGTGAAAGAAAAAGGGAAAATATTTAGAATATTAGGAGCTTCTTTGTGTAAAAAGGGAAAAAAGAGAGACACAGAGACCGACAAGAAGAAGAAGAAGAAATCTTGATAAATTGTAAAGAACTTTGAAAACAGAAAACAAATTCTGGAGATATATATACAAAAATATTGAAAAATCTTGAGAGCAAAGAAAGTTCTCCATATGTAGTTTCAATTTCTCTACAAACTTTGGCAATCATGTACGAGTTACAATGGATAATTAAAATAACCTAGAATACATGAGAAACAAAAAAAAAAAAAAAAAAAAAAAAAAAAAAAAAAATGTGCGTCAAGCACATTAATTTTAAAACATATGAACTCCCTGAAGAGGAAATGTCCGACATCAGACTTGAATTCTCCGAGGGGGGTTCTAATGATACCCAAGAGGAGCCGGAGCTTCCTTCAGTTCAAGTCCTTGGCATTGTATGTCCTGCATCAAATATACCCCATTCAACAAGTTAGCAAAATTTGCATCCAAAAAGGAACCACAGGAGAAGAGATTGATTAGCTTGACAAAAATTTGGAAAAATAAATAAATGAAAATACTAACCGAAGCATAATGGTTAAGGTCGCAGTGGCATACACCAATAGTCGATGGCAATGGACGGGGCAGGAATGTTTTCAATGGTGCCATTTAACCCATTATGATTAAGCCCTTCAGGAATTCCGTGTAGGCATTGATGGCCTCTTCTTCGAGGCACCCAACAATGTGATGAGCGAGCTTAGGGTCGGCCATGTAGGTCAGGAAGTAAGCATTGAAGAACATGCCTTGCATGGCGAAGACAAGATCTCTGTCATACCATTTGGGCTTGGCAACCTCTATGAATGTCACTAGGTGCATTTGCTTGTTCTCTGCTTCTTCCAATAGGGCCCAGCCACTGCTGTGCTCAAACCTCCTTAGGAACTTGCAGTGCAAGAGCATGTCTCCAACCATGCCCAGCACTGCGCTACCGTCTCTAACAGCAATGGGTGGCTCACGTGCCTTCTCTACCCGGCAGGACAATAACGTATGAGAAAAACAAATGGTTTTGAAGTAAATTACAAGCATGAAAGTAAGACCAAATTGATACCTGAAAAAATAAGTAGGTTGAATATTTGAGAGTTTGGACAGTCCAATAAGCAAATTTGTCCATGAAATTTGAAGGCTAGGGGGTGCTTCTTGACATCTATGGATATATCTGCCTTTTAACAGTCCCATGGCTGCCCATATCAGATCAAGAAACATGACAACTATTAGATATATCGGAAGGTCAAACAGAGCATAAAAAAATTCAAGGTAAGTCAAAGAATTTTTTTTTTTTTGGTTGACATACCATGAAGCAATTCCACCTCCATGCAGTGCCATCCTCTTTGGCTAGCTTCTTTGGAGCAATACCCCAACAGCTCAAGATCGCCTTCCGATCTTCCTGGTCCTCGGATTTGCCCTGTGATGAGTGGGAGGATGGTGGGACAGGCTTCATCAGCTCATCCAAGGACAATGTACTATGATTCCAGAGTTCCAGGATGAAAGTCCTAAATAATCCGGTGATCACAGGCTTTGAATTTCCAGCAGTGACAATGGTGATGCTGGTGCCAAATGCTGAAATTAAGGATAGGTGATGAGGTCCAAGCTGCTTCAAAAGCAACCCAGTCAGTTTCTTTGTGGCAATATTGCTCATCATCAAGTGAGATAGTGAGAGTAAAAGAAAGAAAAAGGTCAAGTGTGGGTTTTCTCTTGGTTTTTGCTTGAAGACCTTTTGTTGCGGGAGACTGACGTTAGCCGTAAGTGATCAAAGGTTTATATGGTGGAGGGAGTTTAGCATGGTTGGATGCTGTTGAGTGATCAGGTAATGTGAATAGAAGCTCAATTTCAAGTAATGTGTCCTTAGCCTAAATTCAATGTTTTCTCCCTCTTTTGACAAAACAACAATAACAATATAAACCTTAATCCTAATAAATGATTTATTTTGTGCTAAGGTCCTTGGTTTAAATAAAAGCATTCGATATTTACATCATACCCATTTTTTGGATTTAATTTTAAAATGATCTTTTTTGGATGATTCATATACTAGAACCACAAAATTTCCCATCATTATTAATAAATTTGAAGTTGTTAAAGTAAATGCAAAAATATTATCATAAATACATCGAAAACGTTCTTTTTTTGGTGGGGGAGGGGGTGTTTCAAGCCATTTAATTATCTTCAAAGGCAATATAAAACTAACTCCTCAAAAGTATTTTAAATCCCTTGAAGCAAAAATGAAAATGTATTTTGATAAAATAGTGTAAAAGAAAAATGAAAAATTTACTTCTCAACATCTCCAAATTGCAGAAAATGTTAGGAAAGCACTAATTTAAGAAGTAATTCCATTCTTTTACCACAAATTATTAAGAGAGAATACTTGAAAATAGATAGTTTTTAACAAGAAAAAAAAATTAAAATGGCTAATTATTTTGAGACACCTCAAAAGAAAAAAAATATAAAAATAAAAAGCTTGACCTGGCTAATTAGCTTGAAAATTTAATCACAAATTTTGATCAATTAAAATTTTCCCAAATAGTACATGCAGACTTTTCCGCATGAAAGTTCATAAGAAAAAAGCAGAACGAAATGAGGAGCAGCAATGCGAAGGATTCCCTATGGCAGTCCAGGCGGGACCACGAGGAAGTGAGTCTAACTATGATTTTCTATTTGGCTTCTTCCAATCTGACCCATACTATACCCTTGGGAGGAACGGATTGCAATCGCTATGCTGTCCAAGTTACTTCGTATGAATTAGGAAGCCCCAACACCAGCTGCAAGGTTGCATTTTTGGTGGATCACCAAATATTGCATATGCGCACATCATGACATAATTTGATATCTATAGCAACGATCAGTTAGTCTAATTAGAAGAACGCTAGACCTTTCAATTAAAATTAGTTTGAATTTTGAGAATGAAAAAAACTACATTAGAGAACTCTTCTTATAGAGGATCTGATAATATTTTGAACTAAATTAATCGAAATATAACTCCAAATATCAATTAGTCAAGCATTAAAAAAAAGCTTGAATTTGTTAGCTGTCCCACTTATCTACAAACAAAAAAGGAGCTCAAACCCTAGCAACTGAGCTGGGAGCGAGTCGAGTGCCAATGGCTAATTAAGACCTTTATTATTATCATCATCATCATCATCATCATTATTCTTGAAGAGATTCGTCAGTTTACGATTACAAAATATGAGATAATCCTCCATGCAAACTAAAATAAATAAAAGACACTTAAACCTGCTACACTGAAGAAAGGTATCAATAAACAGCTATCAGATTATGTCTGTTTATGTAAAACCTTGAGGTTTTGTTATATTATTTTACTGCATAAATGAATTCATAGAATTACTTGTAAATGCATGACGAAACGTAGCCACGAAATAATCATCTGAACTCATTTCTCTCATCATGAACCTAAAATTTTATCCAATTCGAGTTGCTTTAGGTACTGCTATGTTGTCAATACTACAAGAACAATCTGTCCCCATGCTCCAACAACTTCTGTCATTTCCAAAGTACCAATTGTCCCAGACTGGTCAAATCTAGGACCCCTGCCAGTGTTACATTGCAGGGCTTCTTTCATTCTTTTTCCTCTTCACTACGTGAATCTGAAGATTAATAAACAACTCGAAACAACAGAAGAACCTTCGTGCCAATGACTATTGACAATTTAGTTGATTGCATTTTACCTTATTTGGGCGAGGGCCGGCTCTCTCTGAAGACTGCTTCATCAGCCACAACATCTGTGGCACCAAGTTTCCATTATGATTAGCAAACACAGCTGGGAGACTGCTCCTTGGATCTTCTCATACGCAGACCAACCAGCTACCCCTTCCATAACTAGAAGGTTAAAAGCTCCATACCGCCAAAAGTCTTTCTGATCATAATTACATTGAGTGATACTATACAAATCAGTAATCCGTAGTACAATATTTCTATTCGAAAAACAAAAACATGGAAAAACTACAACACTTTCCAAATTTCCCCATGCCCACAACCCAAGAAAATGGTAGCAATGACAATAAGCAAGTATTTTCAGGGGACAAAAAAGGAGAAAAGGTCTTCACAACTAGAAGCTGTCTTCAAACATTCTTCAAACGTCATAGGCTTCTCTTCCAGAAAAAAAGGAAAAAGGTCATAGGTTTCTCTAAAAACACGACTTCTCCTAGTCATATCACAGTACGAAAAAATTTTCTTATACCTGTAACGTTAGGATACACCAGACTTGTATTGCAAGCATGCTGGAACTCAAAAATCACATCCTTCCAAATTTCAATGACCACTTCACTGCCAGTTTTAAGTCTTTCAATGCTTCTTTACTACACAGCAATGCTTTTTTCCTTACACATGAACATTATAAAACCCGGAAATAATAGAGGCCAACAGAGTTGTTTGGCTCAAAACTCTTCACGAATGAGCTTGTTCAACAATGTCGTCAGAAGGGCCTCTCTCTTTTCAGCCCGATTCTCTTCTCTAATTCTCCTTTGTTCTACCCTTTCTCTCCAAGCTTGCTCAAACATCAGCCTTTCCCTCTCAAGCTTCTCCATTGACTGCCACCATTCCTGCTCAAACAATTCCCTCCCCCTGGGCATGCCTTTCCATTGATTCTCTCGACTGCATCTCCATTCTATGCTGCTGTTGAAAAAATTCGAGAAGCAGTTCTTGAATGCTACCAGTGTTGGTTATATTTTCTGGATGAGTTTGTCTTGAAGACTTGTCCAACGAGATTGTTCCAACTTGCTTACCTCTTGCATATGTCTTTTTTCGAGGATTGATGCTTCTTAAAAGCCTATCTACTTCACTCTCATCTTTATTTTCTGAGAATTTGTCCAAAGATCTTTCTGGATCAACTCCAATCAATTTCTTTTGCTTCGTCACTTGCATGGAACCAGTTTCAGATTCCAGAAGTAGTCGCTGCATGTTTCTTGCTCTCTCAGTGAATACTGCATGTAGCTCTTCAAAGAAAGGACATTGTCGGCCATTCTCTGGATCAGATGTTTCCTTCCCCTGTAATAAAAAATCAGAATACCAATTGGGAAAAGCTGCCACTTGCTGCTAAAGAAAACAATATGCCTGTAGCTACATTTGTTTTATGCATGAACCAAAAAATCTACATGAGCATATGCATGCTTTAGCACATAACAATATACATCTGGAATATTGTGCACAGTACCATACTACAGTTTTACCAATCATGCATCACACAAGGAAACCGTCGCTTATGTACACAGAATCCCCAAGATTATAGTAACTGATATCAACTTTTATAGTTGTTACTGCAGGTACACGATAAGATTTTTCTATAATCTGTTATTATAATGTCTTGGTACCTCTGGGAAGTTGAATAACCCATGAATGCTACAGTCCAGGTAATCACAAACATAACCAAAACTTATTTCAATGGAATCAGGTAGAACATATTTTCATATTACAGATCACTTTTTCTACAAAAATTGGTCTTCAATCAAGTAGGCAATTTGGAAGCAAGAAAGAGAACTCTATAAAGTTAACAGCAGTCAAGATGTCTAATTTTCCTACCATATGCAGCAACCAAGAGATGACATTTTGGTGAGTCTCGTTGATAACTTCGACTACTAGCACATTTAAATCGCAGAGCACCTAGATTCTTTTCACAATGGTAGCAGTCTTATCTTTATTTGGCAAACTAATTTCACCAGAAGCATATTCTCTAGAAAAGATATTGGGCTTTCCAGTTCTTTTGTTTATTTGTTTATAAGATGAATTTTTCCCAGAAAACATTTTTCACTTACATTTTGTAAGTAAGGTGTATTTGTTTAGAAGATGAATTTTCCTTGCCACCTAAACTTGGTAAAGGAGAACGGGTAACTTACAAACAACAACAATCAACAACAATCTAAGCATTAATCCCAGCACAATGTGGTCAGCCTTTTGAGAGAAAAATATTTTAATCTCTCCCAATATTTGTGTCTCTAAAGGCTGACCCCAATGTGTTGGAATTAAGGCCTGGATTGTTGTTGATTGTTGTTTGTAAGTTACCCGTTCTCCTTTACCAAGTTTAGGTGGCAAGGAAAATTCCATCGGGAAAATATTGTTGTCCCTTATTTTCCTATTCTTTTGAAAATTATTTTCCCAGATTTTAAGGGATTTGTGAAAACTAACATTAAAATCTTATGCCTCAATTTTATATTTTGCCCAATATTTTCCAGCAAATGTAC
The DNA here is from genome assembly GCA_037126225.1 of Dillenia turbinata. Lineage (NCBI taxonomy): Eukaryota > Viridiplantae > Streptophyta > Magnoliopsida > Dilleniales > Dilleniaceae > Dillenia > Dillenia turbinata. Next base: position 13,539,386 of record JBAMMX010000001.1, on the reverse strand, counting down.
AGAGCCTTCTAGATTTTTTATCATCTCATAGGCCCTTTGTAATGGATTACCATAAGAATGCAAAGGGAAAAAAGCTTGAAGAGGGAAGCAAGCTGGCTAGCCAATTATAGTTTTCCAGCTGCTAAATATTATCTAAAATTGTCCCTTTACTAGGTTGGTGCGAAACCTCCAAACCTTTCCTCAATAAGTTGTCCCCCGATATTCTATTACCAAAGGACACAATTAACAAGAGGCACAAATGAACAGAAGATGTATATTTTTTCTTTCATAGTAATCACTTCCGGAACGACAAACGCAAAGATCCACAAAAATAAATAAGGGCAAAAGGAAGTGATTAAGAGACATTAGGTGCAGTTTGATGAAAGAATGCCCATCTTCCCCTGCCTCCTATAAGGTCACTGTCTATTTCAGAGCCATTTATTCTAACAAGTAGATTGGATAACCTCCAGTTAAGTAAAAACCAAGAAAACTAAACTTCAAAATACCTTAATTAGAATATTTTTTACAAAGGAAACAACATTAAAATATTAAGTAAAAGTCCCCAATATAATAAAATATAACATAGTCTATGGTGATATATAAACCATATTACTGCATACCAAAGGGAGATCCTTGAACCACCTTTTCATACTATGTGACATATAAACTCTTGAACATATTAAATGCAAGGTAGTACCCTTCTATCTTAAACTGTTTTGCGGAATTTTTCGAGCAATAAATAATGAAAAGTAATCAAAAGAAGCGGGAAACAAGCGAAAAATGGAGAAACGAACCAACCTTATAGCGATTAACAAGATTCTTCCACTTGCACTTACACTGATCAGGACTTCTCCTATACCCTCTCTGCTTCATTCTGGCAACCACTACCTCCCAGACCATCTTATTCCGCTTGGTGGCAGTGAAATCCCTCTCCAAATCAGCCCTAATCGCGATGAAATCCCTCGTCTCCTGCGCGCTCCACTGCGGAGAAGGAAGTGGATGAGCGTCCTTCTTGGCCTCCCCGGAGATCGTAGCTGGATTCAGCTGCAGAGGCAGCAACAGGGATGACGAAGATGACGACGACATCGCGTTTATGTTCATTCTGCCTCCCATTAGGGTTTCGTTCTCTCCTCCTCCGCCTAACATCATCTCCAACGTTTACCTAGGGTTTTGAAATTTTGGGGTTTTCGAAGGAGCTTGACTTGGCCGCTGAGTGTCGTTGTTTTGAATTTATTAATTATTTATGTTGTAATTTTCCTTCATTTTTTTTATAATAAAATTATAACTATCATTTTTATTTTACAAAAGGAAGTGGGAGGATTTCATTTTAAATTAATAAGAATAGTGTAAACTACAAACTCCAGACGCTAGGAGAGTGCTCGATTATTTTAACAATTTCTATTTCTTTTATTTCATTTTTTTACCATCTTTATATATTACAAGAAAAAATATATTTCAATAAATTTTAATATTTATAAGATAATTTAATTTAAAATTATTCAAATTATTCAAATTTATAATTATATATAAATATAAGGTATGATATAAATTTAATTCTTAATCTATTCAGTGTATATAATAATATTACTAATGTAATATTTCTCAATAACGGAAATTATTGAATTTATAGAAACTTGAGTGGGTTTGAGCAAAATGCACAGATGTTTTTTGATGATTCAAACGAGAGAGTCGAAGTTATGTGGGAGGGAATCGGTATCTCAAATTGAAAAATTTTGGAGAGAAGAGAGAGACAACAGAGATGAAATGTTGGTGAGGGGAGGTGAGCTTCGTGACAATCTAATCATATTTATTGGACACCGTATCATCGTCTCAACAAATCAATTGTGTGTTTTTTACTATTAACATCTTTTTTTTGTTAAATACATATTGAAATTTGAAATCAAATATATTATTAAAAAAAAAAACTATCATTTGAATTGAAATTCGTTTACATCTCTATGCTTTTATAAAATTTTGAGAGTAAGTGATATAATTATCGAGGTTTGAGCACAGAAGTGATACCTTGCCCTTTTGAAACCTCTATATTGTGATCATATTTGATATATATGTGTAAGTAATTGGAACGACTCACTCAACGACCTAAATAAGTCTTTGGTGGATGAAGCAGTTGGATATTCCGAATGGGCTAGTAATTGGAGAGGACAACATTTGCCCCTTTGGGATTCTAATTGCCATTAAAGGACCCACTTCAGTTTTGATCTCATTCTGGAATACTATTTCTGGGATTTAAATCATATTTTGAGTAATACGACGTCGAAGTCGGTGGCATGAGCAATTAATTAATTAAAACTAATTAATATAAAGGTAAAATAAAATGAAAAATGAGGATTGCTAAAAGAAGGAACCTTGGAGGTCTAGTAGTGGAAAGCGACTTCGTGGTTTTAGTCGGAGCTATCAACAAGGGTATGAGGGAGAATAACCCATGGATGAACCTGATCCTTGATTGCAAGAAACTCATGTTCACCGTGGGGGTTTCAAGATCAAGCACATCTTTAGAGAAGTTAATCGGTGCGCTGACATGATGGCAGAGTTGGGGAAAGGAGCAGAGAGGGGTTTGTTTGGGGTCATCCTCCCCCCCCCGGGGGGGGGGGGGGTTTTGGGGGGGGGGGGGGCTGGTGTGTCCTGGGTCAGAAGGAAGAGGGGTAGTCCCTCTTTCATGTGATGTCCGCCCTCGGGGTGCCTCTGGTCTTTTCTCAAAAAAAAAAAAAAAAAACCCTATTTCTTCCTCAAGGAATGGATGAGGGAACATTTAAATGAAGGAGGTATTCATCCTCCATACCCTAAACCTAAAAACTAGGAGTTTAACCAAAAGACTTATAATCCTCATCTCCTAATTTTGTCCCCAATCTCTGACCATTTTTCCAATGAAATCATATATATAATATTCAATTCTTCACCTCGTCTTTTATATGTGAATATGTACCATGATATTTCTTGTATTATTTAATACGTTTGTTCTCACAATCCATCATTCTATGCATCAATGACTGCATGTCCATGTTTACGTAGAATGCATGCATAGTTGTTTTTAGATTTAGGTTTCTACATCAACTCTTAATAAGTGAAATAATAATAGAAGGATAAGCTTAGAGTGAAGTTCATACTCGAGTTTTAAAAGATATGCATGTTCATATGTTGATTGGTTGGGTTGGTGCTGTTTATATATTAATCAAGTGTATGTTATTTTGGTTAGTTATTCTTTGTGACGTTGGTTGTGATGAAGCTGTTGCTGGCATATTAAGAGGGTCGTTCATATCTTTCTTTTTTGTATATAAAAAAATTTAAACTCGAAATCTTTATAAGAAGATAGGGAACGATGTCAGTTGAATTATAGTTCATTGGCAAGGTTATTCATATGAGGTTGTGTTATTGATGATAATATAAAAGTATCATTATTGTTGTGTCATTTGGTTTATGTACCGTTCGAATGAGATAGATAGACAATTTTTAAGAGTAATTTTGTCTGAATTTAAAAAAATAAATAAAAAAATAAAAATAAAAGTTTTAAATTTTTATACTTTTTTTTTAATATTTTCACACACGTGAATAGGGATTTATATAGTTGTTTCTACGAGTGCCGCTTATTTTATAATATTGAGTTAGCTTTTACATTAATACTTTAGTCTCTTTACAAGAGTATGCGACATTAGAATAGCAGGTTATTAGAATTGACATTTCTCCCACTGTATTTCAATTCAATGTGCATATATTTTTTTCATTATATAACACTTTTATTTCAGAAAATGAAAAGAGTGCAATTAAACATGAGAATTGATAAAAAAAATAATAATAATAATCAATCACTCTTATTTGCAAAGATTTTATTGTATAATTTTGCATAATAAGTTATTTAATTTTATTCAGTTTTATAAAAATATTATCAAAATATTTTTTTTTTACATGTAAATTTATCAACAGATACTGCATGAAGCTCGGATGCAAGATTAGTTGTAAACTTATTGCATAAATCGATATAATTTAGTAATTAGTGTACTGAGTGACTTTTTTTAAGAGGATAATTTCGAGTTATAATAGTAATTTATATTTATTTAATATTTATATGTCAATAAATTATTGTTTGTTGTGTAGTGCTAGAATTATTTGTTTCTTTTTTTTTTAAAATAAAAAGTTGTAAAACAACTGGGGTGAATAGTTATTTTTCTGGCTTTTTGTGATTTATGAGTGATTAAAATTGAAAAACCAAAATTAAGCAAACTGAGAGTAAGGAAGAAATCAGACACGGAGATTTTTATAGTGATTCCACCAACTCGGTATATGTCTACTCTTAGGCAACCCTTATGAATTTTCACTATTATTCCAAATGGTACAATCCTCTTGCTCACTGGATGCAAATGAAACCATTACAACCCACTTGTTTACGAGTGCAAGTGAAACCTTTCAAAATTTTCTCCCCAAATTACTTTCTCTCTCAAAATCCAGATCCTAAATGCACACGATTTATAGACTTTTGATAGAATACAGAGTGTTATAGAGTGTGAGGTTAATTCTTGGATATAACGAAGTTGAACAAAAAGAATATTACAAAGGCTATTGTTCAGATGAGCAAAATTTAATGTACAGTAAATGAAAAACACACAGACATAATACATAATGAGTTTAATGTGATGTGTTTTTTGATGGCAGAATAAGAGTGCTTTAATGGGATCGTGTTTTGCTCACAACAGATAATCTTTCTCGTTATTGCTTCTTCTTTTTTTTTGTTCATCATTTTGGATTTAAAACTCTCTTGAAGAATGCTATTGAATGGTAGGTGAATTTGAAGGCTAGGAATTAAATGCTTTTCATTTTCCTCGATTAATGTTTTCAGCTACTTCTCAATCAATGTTTTTACCTATTAACATCTTTAAAATAGTTCTTTACTTATTTCCGTCAAGCAAATCATGTCTTAATAAGATTTGAAGTGTTTTTCGCTGCAACAGGAAAGTTAGTTTAACAAATAAGAGAGATTTTTTAAACAACACAATGATGACTTTGAATTCAAAAAATAAGGAATTTGATTGGTCCATATCATCAATTTTTAAACATATATAAAATATTTTTAATGTTCATGTCTGCATAAATGGTTGATCAAGATTGGCTGGATTCTAGAATATGGAATGTTTTGGTTAGCCATATATTTGGTTCGATCGACTAGAGAAATATATTGTTTCTTATATGATTTAGCAGTTTACCGTTTGAATTATCAGTCAATTGAACAAGCAGAACGAGTTGGTCATATGAGCACATCAGGTTGGTCACTCATGTTTAGCGATTGACGATTCGTACATGCTAAGGCACTTGTGGTCGGCCTCTTGTATTAAGCTGTTGACCGCTTGAGTGCACAAGGTGCATGCGGTCTACTGCTCATCGCCTTAAGCACATGCGGTTAGCTGCTTGAGTGTTTTATAGTGCGCGCAGCTAACCGTGCGTGTGCATGTGCACACGCGGTCCATTGCCCCTGCACATGTGCACACGTGGTCGACCGTGTAGTGCACGTGGCTGACTGTGCTGTACGCCTTAAGCGCATGCCGTTGGCCACGCTACTCATGCGGTTGGCCGCATGAGCTTTGTGGTTGAGCACACATATATACGGTCGATAGTTTGGGTTTATTCGGTTGTCCATACATAAATTATACTTAGTCCAATTTTTAGATATTTTTCATTAACTCTATAACATATTTTCCTACTTAAAAATTGGCAAAATCTCTAATGATCTAAAAAATTATCTTTCCAATCTTTCAGTAGTTTTCTCCATTTTTATCTTTTTATCAATCCTTAAACTTTCTCTTTCTTACTACAAAATTAAAGCGCTATGCTGATGGTAACTTTCATTGTTGGTGACCTTTTGTGACAGTTTTGTATACCATATAGAGACAATTTTGATAAAACCATAGAAAATGTATACATTTTTTGATAGTATAAAATTTACCGTCGAAAAAAATTTATCAACCGTCAGTAAAGGTAATATAACCATCTATAAAAGCAATGTTAAATTATAATGGTTATCACTTGTGGTCAATAAATATGGTAGTCTTTAAGAATGGTTTGAAAATAGTCTATATAACTCTTTTTTATTGTGTACTTAACCATATCGTCTGTATAAGTTCTAAATCTATGATAACTGATATATTTCAAAGTCTATAAACCCTATCTACCATTTAGATGGTTATCACTTGTCATTTATAAATGTGGCCACCTTTAGTGACGGTTTGAAAAGAGTCTCTATACGAGTATTATTTATTGACCGTAAACCATACCATCTGTATAAGTTCAAGACCTATGCTAACCTATATATTGGATCTTCTGTAAAAGCGATGTTCAATTAGTTGACGGTTATCAGTTATCCTCAGTAAATCTAACACTCTTTAGAGACGGTTTGAAAATAATCTCTATATGAATTTTCTTTACTGACTAGTGAACTATACCATTTGTATAAGTGCTATAACTATGCTAACCCATAAATTATACCATATGCAAACGCTATTTACAATTCTAGCTGTTATCACTTTTCGTGAATAAATGGGTAATTGGTTAATTTTACTATTTGTTAAACCCTAAACCGTATTGTCTGTATAAATTTATGATTATGCTAACCCATATATTGTACTATTTGTAAATGCTATATATTATTCTAACGGTTATTAGTTTTCATCGATAAATATGGTACTCTTTAGGGACAATTTGAAAATAGTCTCTATATATGTCATCTATATTGATTACCATCTGCATAGTCTTTAGAAATAATTTAAAAATTTAAGAGTTAAGGTATCAAACCTTTTTACGATACCTGGTAGTAAGTTGCAATAACAGAAGATAATTTAGAATAACAGGTGGTGGCTTGCTATAACAAGTGATAAATTCACGATAACATGTGATAATTTTGTGATAAATTGTGATAAGTTTGTAGTAACTAGTGTAATTTGTGGTAAGTTCACGATAAAAGGTGGCTTTGAAGAATTCTTTTAATCTCCTGATTTCTTTATTTTTGTTTACACTTGAAAATTGTTTCACAGTTTTATTTGACAACTAACCCTATAGTACAACATATGACTAAAAATGAATCAACTCATTAGGCAGGTATGAATATAACTTTGATTGGCCTGGTCGTAGTCCAATACCAAACTTATAGTTTCTTTTTGTAATCGCTCATCACTAACCCTAACCTTCTTGAAGTAAAAAATTTATTAATGGCTAAATGCCAATAGATATCTTTATAAACATTGAATTGCACTATGACATAAAATATTGACCATGAGTAAAAATAGACAACCACCTAGTTCTCTCTTCTTCCTCTCTTCCTCCTCTCTTCACAAGACCTTTAAATTGGCATATCTCGTAGGTAAATGTGTAAGTCGGTATCATACCATCTGTAAGTTGGTAAATGAATAATCTATACTATCTGCTAAACCCTACCGTCTAAATCTATCACTATGCTAATCCATATATTGTACTATTTGTAAATGCTATATATTATTCTAATGGTTATTAGTTTTCATCGATAAATGTGGTACTCTTTAGAGACTATTTGAAAATAGTCTCTATATATGTTATCTATATTGACTACTAAGCTCTACCATCTGTATAGTCTTTAGAAACGATTTAAAAATATAAAGGTTAAGGTATCAAACCTTTTGCGATACGTGGTGGTAAGTTGCAATAACAACTATGCTAGCCCGTGTGTCAGCTTTAGCTTTTGGGACGGTGGGTAATTTATTAATTTTCATTAGTTAACGAAAAAATTAAAAAAAATACAAAAAAGAAAGAAAAACCAATGAAAACGATAGACATTATGTAAAAATTGTTTCTTAGGCACTGAAAATTTCTATCAAAATGAAAAAAAAAAAAAAAGAAACATTAAATTTGATCTCATTATTCTAATTGATATAACCAATGAAAACGATGGAATTTTGGCAAAAATTGTTTCTTAGATACTGAAAATTCCCACCAAGGTAAAAGAAATAAGAAATATTAAATTCAATTTCATTATTCTAATTGATATACAAACATATACAAGAATATGCTCTCGCGGTAGACGACGCGAGCTTGCGTGGTCTACTGTGCGTAGTTGCAGTGTACAACGCTAGCTTGCATAGTAGACCATGCACTCGCACAGCAGACCGCACAAGCTTACGTGGTCTACCATACATAGTCACGGTCTACCATGCCAGCTTGCGTAGTAGATTGCGTGAGCTTGCGTGGTTTACTATGCACTCCGACAGTAGACTACGTCAGCTCGCGCGGTAGACCATTTAAACATCTATAAAAAACCAAGCCTCAATAAATGAAAACTCATCAAATAAACAACAAAGCAGTGCTCAAATGAGTAGTAACTGACAGACATGATGGAAGAATGATAAAATGTATCCTCAGCTAGCACTCTTGCTTGCCTTGAGGACAATGGCAATAGAAGAAAGCATGTCATTGTTAGTTTTGCCCCTTTCATCCTATACTCAAAACACTTTTAACCAACTTAACATCCAAACTTCTGAGTGAACTAGACGATACACCAGCTGAAGCCTCCTATATTTCCATAGAGGCATTCTCATAAGCAAGTTTTGTAGCCTCCAGAGAAAACTTTACCTGCTCAAGTATTGGAAACAACATAGAGAATAAGCAATAGTGTAGAAAAGAGAACAAAATCTTAGAGTAGGTACTTATTATAAGTACCGCTACAAGATTTAAGAACCTTAAGAAATTTACAGCCAAACATGAGAAAATAATAAGTTTTAAGTTTTGAATTACACATTGTGCTTGGCATGTGCAACAATTGAACTCTGCACAGGAGATGACACTCAAATACTAGATATCTCATAAGCCTACCCCCTTCCCCTGGCCCAGAAAAAAGGCTTTGATGAGGGTGTTGTGCCGCCAAAATAATCTAAAGCCAACCTAGTTTCCATTATGATTTTGTCTCTCTCTACTTACAAAATTATAGGAATGTTAACTTTTTCCAAATGTGTAATTGTGCAAACAGAATAATCTGTGATAAATGTAGATATGTATAGCAAAGCAATACTAATCAGCAGAAGAATCACAGTAGTTGCAAATAAATAATTCTCAAAAACCGCCATCCTAACTAACCTCTTTGCCAATTTCATCGATTATTATCATCCTTGGAAGCAATTAAACTTGCATGTAGAATAAAATCAAGTTCAAGAAACCAATCTTGAACTAGAGAAGTCTGTGTAATTATGCCATAAACTAGAGATGAGTTAATAGGTAAAACAGGTTACCAATTAAGAAAGAGATCCCAAAGTTGTTACACATGAGCCAAGATTGAAACATGTATGTTGTCGCAACAACAAATCTAACTTCCAGTAAAATATTATTGAAAAAATAATAGCAACTATACATCAGTAATTCTATATACAACCCGATAGATGGCTAAGCGTAGAAAGAAAACAATAATGGCATAAATTACAGATCAATACTGTCACGCCCCAACCCGTAGGTCGAGCACGCGAACAGACCGTCGCGACTCCTTAAGGCACGGGTATGCCCTACTCGCACATCGAGGTGACGCAGAGCTAATATTGTGACCTTACTCGATATCATTAAGTCAAAATCATATAGCAGAAGATAAAAAAAGATAATTCTCAATAAAAATTTTCTTTAAAACATTTGCCTCCAATTTACATATAATATTTATATGCATGGTCCAATCGAAAACAAGAATAGGTATAATCACTTACCCGATAGTGTCTCTCAGTAAAACTCGTAGGATAGTATCTCAATGTATGTAAAGTACAGTATAAGCTGAAAATATTAATATGAGAGGTGAGTCTAATCCACATACTCAATGACTAAGGTACAATAACTACATAATAACAATAAATGAATTTGTGAGAGTGGCAAGTCAAAACATCATTTCAAATTCATATTTCATTCATTTGTAAATATATCGTGTAATTCAAAATAATATGCATCCTTATCATTAAATCATACATCAATGGGATGTCAAAAACGTATTCTACCCATAGTTTGGCCTAAATAGGGTAAAATCCACCAAGGGGTCGCCACAATATTCATAAGAATAAAACACATATATTTTTCCCCTTTTCTTGGTGTCGACACGGTCCTCACGGGTGCTCGTCTATTGGATCCATTGCCCAGAGACAGGGGACTCAAATCTCTGCTCTTGTGTTACCACACCACGTCACGCCGTCGGGTAAACACTCAATACCGTGGTAAGGAGTACGCTATAGCCACTATGCACCATCCTATAATCATACATATATGTCATATATCATCATTCATAAATCTTTACTCGTAATAAAAACACAGCACTATCAAGTTATCATAATATGATAATGCAATTTTTACATAACATCATTTCAAAACATGCCACAAATACTAAAACATTTCTAAATCACATTTCAAAATTTATTTATAAAAATCATGATCAAAACTATTTTTCATTTAAAGTCAAAAATAGATCATCTTACTCACCTCGACTGGGGAGGGTAGGCCACACCCCTTAACTGTCCTCGTTTCCCGAATGAGTCACCCCTCAAACGAAAACGTAACCCTACACCTAAATTAAATAATATGTATTATTTTTCAATTCAATATCATATTGTTAGTCTACAAAATACATATGAAAATATTTTTTTAAGGTAAAATCTCAAATTCCATACTTAGAGAAAAATTTTTACAAAACCTATCATGCACAGGTTTAGTAAAATCATGATATCTTCTAAAATCTTGATCGGATTCAATTGATTTAAATGTTTTCTTAAAGCTAAGATATATATCTCCAACTTTTATGTTTAGACCATCTTCAAATTCGGAATATACCAATTTATAAAAAAAAAAATTATCTCTTTTCTTGCTAAGTTTCTAAAACCAATTCTGTATAGTTTTGGGAGAATTTCCATATCTCCCTATGTACTTCTCCAATTTAAGTAATTCTTATCTCAAATTAAAGATAAGATATATATCTAAAACTTTCTAGTTTTGACTATCCTCATATTCTAAATGTATAATTTTATAAAATTTTGTTTTCATCTCGGTTTCAGTTTTAGAACTACTTCTACACAGTTTTAGTAATATCATCATAACTTTCTATATACAACTCCGATTCAATTGATCTTTATCTCAAATTAAATATAAGACAGAGACCTAAAACTTTTACGTTTAACATTTCTCCAAATTATAAACAGAAAATATCTCAAAAATTCATACAAGTTACTGATCGTGCACAGGACATGAAACAAAATTTGTGAAACATGTTAAAATTCTAAAAATCACAAAAAATCGATTTGTTCATGAAATGTCTCACATGATATACCATTTAAAGTTTAGGAAGTCTAATATATAGATAAATAAATATCTTAGATTTTTGAATTCTACGGAATGAGATATCCTAAGAAAACTATACAAAACTCAATCTACAAATCAATATTTAGTATACTAGTATGGATACCAAAGTAACTACTCATCAAATAATTTAATTTTAGCATAAGTTAGAATATGTTACCTCCTTTGTAAGATCTCTTGTTAACAATATATATCACAACTCCCTTTGAATTTTTGAATTTTTATCACCTTAGAAAAAAATCAAATCACAATAAATATAAATTCATATACAATACATCTATACTTCCAATTGAAATTCAAGAATTCCCAAAAATGTTCTTACCTCTTTGGCTCCATGGTTGAACTCAAAATGGATATAGAACCCTCACAATTTCGTCCAACGTGAGTTTGAATGAAAAAAATAGGCCAAACTCTTCTTAAACAAGTTCTTTTATAAACCTAGCCAAATATTCTTAACCATTGGATCATTCCATGCATTATCTTGACCTTCCACTTGTCCTGGTATTTAAACCATGCAATTGTTAATTCAAGCAACCTCCATGCACTCCACCAAGTGTCTTTGGACATCCATGTCAAGGGAAGGAGGTGTCACAAGCTAGAACAAGCTATTCTAGTTAGTTTTCATGCAAAAATTTTTACCCAATAAGTTTTCATGCATAAATTTCTATCCAATAAACTTTATTGAATGTGGAAAATCCTATGTGGCCACTAACCAACCTTGCTTCCCTCTTGACCAATCATTTGACTACAATTGTCCATCCTTGAGTGGTTTACAACTTAGTCCCTTAACTTTTCTTAATTGCATTTAAACCCCTAACTTTTAACAATTTGTATTTTTTGTCCCTATAAAATTTTGTTTGAAATTTCTTAGATATGTGAAATTTCATTTAAATATCTTTATTTAAATGTGTGGGTCTTCTCTTAACTATTTTGACTTCTTTAGGCCTTACCGGCACTTTTCGAGAAGTTTTTCGACTTACCAATAAAATTTTCGATTTTAGTGATTTTAAGGTAAAATCTCAAAATAAATAAATAGATAATTAAATAGATGTCTCAAAAGGATGCTTATATATTTAGAATCATGAGGAATAGTACATGATATACAGTCACCGAAAATCGATATTACAAATACATTAAGCCAGACATTAAAGGGTGCTTGTGAAGTTAAGAGGCTATACTAGATAGAAAAGTGGTTAAAAAATAATAGCAGCACTCAGTTCTCAGATAGAGAGCTATCCTAAACACTTGATAATGTGCTGATTACTTGTATCCATCCAAAGGGCCTTCAACCAACATTTGATCTTGACTTGCAATAGGAATAGTTCGAGGATTTTAGTAATAATATAGCATATTTATTAACAGTTTCATATTATTTATTAGAGTCTTTTCATGCCTCTATTGGATCAAGTTAATAATAAACTGATAGAAACTGGCCAAGCCAAACATCTAACTGGTTTCCATTATGTGAGGAATTTTTACACACCTTGTTCACCCACACATTATTGTTTACCGGTTATCTAATACATGCACATTTTTAGGTCTAGAAGCATTGCTGGCAACTATTCTTACCAATCCGCAAAGCCTTTTTCACTTGTCAAGAGCATATATGAGCCAGATAAAGCCAAGAAAATGCTATTTAACTTGAGACCAAAAAGCTGTCGGAACTGTCTTATGAAGACTTCAAAAATATTTTTGAGATCCTGTTTCAAAATGTGCGAACATAGAACTTCAGAAAATGGACCAGAAGGCATTTTAGAAATAGCTACTAGCTATGCCATTCTTATTTGATCAACTTTAGAAATGAACTAAGCATTTTCCTTAGCAAATTAACCACAACTGTAAAATTATTTCATATTTCAATATGATTGGCTTGAAGTTGTGGTTTCATTCCCCAACTATGGTCACCAAGTCATTAGATCCAAGTTTCACATTTGTTTTCTAAAATATGCAAGGTTTTGTTTCTAGTCACAAAAATTAACCAACGAAGCTCATGTATGTCTAGACATTTGACCGCATGTGTATGAAAGCTATACCACATTCATATCCCCTGATTCTTTTGTTTTAATGTTGCATCACAATACTTCATAATGCCTTAAAAACAACCTAAATCAGCATGGCACAACTAGAATCGGGAAATGGATCATTCAAGAATCATTAAACTAATGTTCTTTATACAAAAAAACAAACACTCAAGCCCTAAAAACATCCCACAAGAATCCAGAAACGGGTCATTCAAGAATCATTAAATTAATGTTCTTTATACAAGAATACAGAAATTCAAGTCCTATACCAGTTGTAAATCTAGTGCTCGGATTAGCATTCAACAAACTAAAAGAAAGAATAACTCTCCCATTAACACCAATAGGTATAAACTCTCCATGAATTGCCTGATCATCTTTCCCACCATTCACAAATATCTTCACAAAGATCTCTATAATCATTCCCGCCAAATCCACCTCCGAAACCCTCCCAATAATCCATGCGTGTCGAAATCTACCAACCGCAACTCCAATCTCCTCATCTCTACTTACCACTACAACACCATACACACTCCCACTTCCCTCCAATTTTCCCTTTAACAATTCATCAAAAACATGATCATTCTTTACAGTATCATCCAAAGTTTTGCTCGAATCAATTGTTATAGATTCTGTGTAATTCTCACTACAACTTCCACAAACTGAACTAGCACCAATCAATTTTTTCATACTTTCCTCTAGTTTTGATAAAGTTTCAATAATGTAGTCCAAGTCTAGCAACATTACTTGAAATCTGCCTGGTAATAAGAGGTGAGTTGACTCGATTGAGTCCATTTCGTGGAATGGAAGTGGTGCACGATAGATTTTAACCGATTTGAGCAAGAATGGAAGACCTACACAAGATTAGAAACACCTTGGAGTCAATTTCCTTTCAAAATTGAGAGATTTTGACCCCGTGAGCTTGCACAATCTATCGTGCGCTCATGCGGCAGACCGCACACTCGTGCGGCTCATAAGCTAGCGCAAGAGACTGTGCGCACGACAGATTGTGTGAGCTTGAGCGTTCTACCGTGTGTTCAGGACCGTGCAAATGCACACTGTAGACCGCAAAAATGCATGGTAGACCGCACAAGCTCGCACGCTAGATTGCAAAAGCATGTGGTCTACCATGCACAACACTTGGGCAGTAGATCATGAAAAGCACATGGTAAACCACACCAGTGAAATTAGTTAAGTTTCTCCATGCATGAAAAAAAGACATGGAACCCACATATTCCTCATTGTTCAAAATTTTCTCACAAAAGGATTCACCGTCGAAAGCTTTTCGTAAAAACAAAAGATTCGCCATTGAAAGATTCTCAAAAAATGGGATTCATTGTCTATATCTAGTTTTCATGTCGAAAGTTTTAGAAATTTCCTCCTCTGTGTTTGAAAACCTAATTTCTCTTGAAAACTTCCCTCCTTCAATTCCCTCCAAAACTGGGATTCACCATAGCCACTCCTCAAAAACTTTTCATCTTTAATTCTCTCCAAAAATGGGATTCACAACAATAACTTCTTCCTTCCTCCAATTCCCTCCAAAATTTGGATTCACCAGAATTGCTGAGTGGTCTCTTCTAAGGTAATACCAATGTTGGATCAAATGAGATGCAGTGTTATATGTCAATAATATGAAATAACTTCTCCCAAGGACATCTAACCAATTTCCCCAGTCGTTGGATCAATTATAGTGTCATATGTCCATTTAAGAGTCTTCTCTACAACTGTTAAATGAAATGCAGTTTATTTAATTTAGAATTGACGACGTGGAAGAATGGGAACCGTGCACCATTGATTTTCCAATAACATAATAACATAATGTCGATGTTACATTACTATATGTGATGCCAAATTACATTATGTAATGCCAGCCATTGTAATTCACCATTGGATCAAGTGGCATTATAGTTTTCTTGCGTTGGATCAGTAGAGGAAGTTATTTAAATATATTGTAGTGTTATAATATTAAATTATGACAATTTATTAACCAATTGGATATTATGACAATTAATACATAATATAGTGTTATAATAATGTAGTATTACAATATAATATTATGACAATTCACACATTAAAAATATAATTGTACATAATGATATTATGTTATATGACGTAATTAATTATCAATATTAATAATTTAAATAAATTATGAATATTAGAATTATAAATATCAATATTATATAATTTTACATAATGTAATTATCAATATTATATAATTTTAAATTGAAAGGACATCCAACCATTACCCAAACGTTGGATCAATTGTAGTGTGATATGTCTATTTCAGAGTTTGCCCCAACCGTTAGATGAAATGTAATTTTATCTAAATTAGGATCGACAATGTGGTAGAAAATAAATTAATTTGGAACTGTTTTTGTGGCATACAAGTGCATCATTGATTTTATAATAACATAATATCAATGTTACATTACTATTTATAATACTATAATGGGTATTGATGGGACATGGCCCAAAAAGTCCAAACCAAAAGAAAGAATTCTCAAAATGCCCACAAAGGGCTCTTATAGACCAACACCTGACGGATCGAATGATAATCTATCAAAGGGTCTCAGTCGTCCGGATCAATTTACAGATGGGTCTCAGTCGCCCGGATCTACAAAACGATAGGCCCCTAGTCGCCCCGCCAACCGAGCGATCCTCGCCGAGCGAGGGTAATCACCACAATCGGGCAGACAGACATCAACTCTTCAAGCGGACAAGCCATGAAGCCACGAAGATCCCTTAACCGATTGAGCGACCGAACAATTATACAACTCCCCTAACGGTTCCAAAGGAATGTTAGAATTTTCTTATCTTCGGTCTCTTATTTCATAACGACAATCCCAGAATCTTTCAAATAAAGAAAGCATCCCTCCCAAAAATGGTAGTTCCACCGATAAATGAGGATCGTGATCAACTCACAGTATTAGCTCCCGAGATTCCCGGATCAGTTCGATAAGGAAGGTAGGGTTGAAGTTCCCCAGCGGCGCTCGTCTCTCAGAGGTATAAATCATCTTTAAAGATCTCAAAACCAGGTATACTCTCTAGGCTCAGAACCAGGTACGCTCTCTAGGCCTAAAACTCTGGGCACACTGGTCACAGGGAACAACCTTCCCTTAACTCTCAGTCTGTTTCTTTCAATCGAAAATCGCTCTTTATTGACTTGAGCGTTGGAGCCTCCCCGTCAAAACACCATTCGCCGATTTTTGCAGGTGTATCCACCCATTGACGGCTACTGTTCGGGTCAAGAATGAGCTGGTATCTGTAGAACCATAACCTACCTCCATCAGATTGGCGTCGTCTGTGGGAAACAGACTGATTCTCTAAAACTTCATGACAATATCCGATATGGTCGTCCCTGACACAACACTCGCCAAAAGAAGAAGGCCAATCATAGGTTTCGACGATTATGACCTCCCAGCAGAAATAGATTTTTGCCGCAACGACCCCATTGTCATCACCCTCAAAATAGACTCCTATGCTGTAAAAAGAGTCCTCATTGATCAAGGGGCCGATTGTGATCTACTTACATGGGACGCCTTCTGCAGGATGGGTTTCAATCCATCTCGACGTTTGCCACCTATCGGATCTATCCAAGGGCTTTCAGACGAGCCCGCTTATCTTGAAGGCATCATTTACCTTCCGTTGACTCTTGGAAGACCACCTAACCACGCAACCGCTTCAGTCCTATTTTATATGTAAAACTATACTCTCCCTACAACGCCATACTCGGCAGACGCAGTTTGGATGATCTAGAGGCATTACCGAGTACGAGACAAATGAAAATGAAGTTCAAAACACCATTTGGGGTAGCCTCCATACGAAGTGACCCTGATCCCTATGTCATTTTCGCAACACAAGGCACGCAAGAAACTTTCCCGGTCGACGCCTTGGAACCTAGAGAAGGCACTGAGCCAAGAGCCAAGCCTGAACGGGACGAAAAAACAATTGAGGTCCCTTTAACCAAAGACCCCAGTCAAACAGTCCAGATAGGGATCCATCTATCGCCCCCTTACTAGAGGCCTTAGTCGCCTGTTTGCAATGATATTCAAAAGTCTTCACATGGGCTCTAAAAGATATGCCTGGCATAGACCCGTCGGTCATAACTCATAAGCTAACTGTCAACCATGACTTCAAACCTGTTAGACAGAAAAAGAGGGTATTCGCCTTGAACACCAACGTGTCATCCAAGAAGAGGTTCAGAAACTGTTGACGGCTGGATTTATCCGGGAAGTCAAGTATCCCGAGTGGCTGATTAACGTGGTCTTGGTTAAAAAGGCCAACGACAAGTGGAGGATGTGTATAGACTTCACCGACTTCAACAAAGCATACCCAAAGGATGGTTATCCGCTCCCCAATATCGACAAACTTGTACATAACTCCTCAGGATACCAGCTTCTAAGTTTTGTGGATGTCTATTCTGGCTATAACCAGATCAGGATGGCACCTGAAAACGAAGAAAAGACTAGCTTCATCACCGAATTCAGTACGTACTGTTATCAGGTCATGCATTTTAGCTTGAAGAATGCTAGAGCAACTTTTCAACGGTTGGTCAATACGGTCTTCAAGACCAGTTAGGTAGGAACATCAAAACTTACATTGACGACATGCTCATGAAGAACGTTACAGCAGGAGCTCATGTCGCAAATGTTGAAGAGACTTTTCAGACTCTAGAATGATACAATATGCTGCTAAACCCAGAAAAGTGTACATTTGGAATTTCTTCAGGAAAGTTCCTGGGTTTCATGATCATCGATCGAGGGATAGAGGCCAACCCCGAAAAAATATAAGCAATATTAGACATGACACCTCCCCAAACACTTAAAGAAGTGCATCGTTTGACTGGTTGAATAGCGGCCTTAAGCCGATTCACGTCTAAAGTTGACGAAAAGTACAAGCCCATATTCGACGCTCTGAAGAGAACTCGACGGTTCGAATGGATATCTGAATGCCAAGCAACCTTTGAGTGGCTAAAGGAATATCTGATGCAACCACCACTACTCTCACGACCCGTTCTCGGGGAGGAACTTTACCTGTATTTGGCCGTTTCTAAATGAGCACTCTGTTCCGTGATGGTAAGACAAGAATCCGCCACTCATAAACCAATCTATTACATCAGTAGGATACTGAAAGATTTTGAGATTAACTACCGGCCGATCGAGAAAATAGCCTATGATGTAGTCGTCTCAGCGAGGCACCTTCGACCCTATTTTCAGGCTCATATAATTGTAGTACTCACCGATCAACCGCTGAAGCAAATCCTCTAGAAGAGAGACACGTCTGGACGACTAATCAAATGGAGCGTGGAACTAGGTGAGTTCGATATCCAGTATCGACCACGACCTGTAATAAAGGGCCAAGCTCTGGCCAATTTTATTATTGAATGCACTTTGCCTACGTTAACCGAAGGACAGTTTCCTAACCATCAAGAAGAGTGGGCTACCCCTGAATGGACTATCCATGTGGACGGATCATCAAATTTTTCAGAAAGTGGCGCAGGACTCATATTGGTTGGACCGAACGATTTTAAAGCAGAGTACGCCCTCGCTTTGATTTCTAAGTCACCAATAACCAAGCCAAGTACGAAGCTCTACTAACGGGCCTCTGAATCGCCATCGAAATAGGAGCACGAAATGTCAGGGTGTTTCTAGATAGCCAGTTGGTCGTAAAACAAGTTGAAGGAGTCTACGAAACCAGGGACCCGGTCATGACGAAATATTTAAATAAGTTGCACGAGACATTGGATCGGTTGGGCAAAGTTGATATTCAACAAATCTCTTGTTTGGAAAATACGTGAGCTGATACCCTGTCAAAGCTGACAAGCTCCAATTCAGTTGCTTCTAGCCGAATGGTATATATTGAAAGTTTGCCACATCCCAGCATCGATGAGCCCAAGGAAGCTCTCCCTATTGATCAGGCGACTAGTTGGAAGGACCCTATAAAAGAATACCTAAGACACAATCGCCTAACAGAGACCCCGGGGGAAGCAGTCAAACTGAAACGAAAGGCTGCACACTATGCCATAATCGATGGGATCCTCTACTGCGAGTCATTCACTCACCCGTATCTGTGATGCTTGACTCCTGAAGATGGAAATTATGTCCTTCGAGAAATTCACAAAGGAATTTGCGGCAATCATTTGAGCACCCGAAATCTTGTCTATAAGGCCCTTCGACAGGGATACTACTGGCCGACCATGAAGGTTGACTCTAATAACTACGTTAAAAGGTGCGATAAGTGCCAATGCTTCTCTTCGGTGCCTCAACTGCCCTCCACCGAACTTAATCCAATATCCAACCCTTGGCCATTCGCTCAGTAGGGCATGGACATCCTTGGACCGTTCCCTCCAGCCGTTGGACAACGAGAATTCTTGATAGTGGCGATCGACTACTTCACGAAGTGGGTGGAAGCTGAACCCTTGGCTCAAATCATGGCTGCCAAAGTCCAATCCTTTGTATGGACCCATATTATCACCCGATTTGGTATACCACAAGTCCTTATCACGGATAACGGGAAGTAATTCGACAATCAACGCTTCCAGGAATTTTGCGAGAAGCTAGAAATTCAACATAGGTTCTTATCGATCGCTCACCTACAAACCAACGAGCTGGCTGAAATAACCAACCGAATAATCCTGCAAGGACTCAAAACAACATTGCATGACGCTAAGGGACAGTGGGCCAAATAACTTTATGGTATCCTATGGTCGTATCACACTACCTCACGAAGGGCAATAGGGGAAACACCCTTCAATCTGACTTACGGAAGTGAAGCGGTCATACCTGTGGAAATAGGCATTCACTCGTTTCGAATAACCCACTATGACGCCAAGCAGAATGAACGTAACCTACGGGAAAGGTTGGACTTACTTCCGGAGGTACGGGAATCTGCGTCAGCACAAATAGCGGCCTATCAGCAACAGATGACCCGATATCATAACCGAATGATTAGAAACCGAACGTTCAAACCCGGAGAATTAGTGCTAAGGAAAGTGGAGGCTACCGATCAACAGCAGCCCAGGGGCAAGCTCGCCCCTAATTGGGAGGGTCCATATCGGGTGCGTTCTATAGTTTGACCGGGAACGTATCGACTCGACAACCTAGACGGATCGGTAGTTCCAAGAACTTGAAACTCGAAAAACTTGCGCATATACTACCAATAAGTTTCAGCGCTATCCAATAGTTAGAAGATCTTGCTCAGACATAACTTAAAACTTTCCCATCAATCGGAGGGTCTTAGTCACCCAACTCCTATCGTTCATACGCGTCGTCAATAGGGGATGTAACTCTCCGAATGGGTGGAAGCGGCCCATAACTTAAAATTTTTCTATCGATCGGAGGGCCTTAGTCGCCCAACTCCTTTCGTTCATACGCGTCGTCAATAAGAGATGTAACTCTCTAGACGGGTGGATACGGCCCATAACTTAAAATTTTCCTATCGATCGGAGGGCCTCAGTCACCTAGTTTCTATCGTTCGTACACGTCATCAATAGGAGATATAACTCCCCAGACGGGTGGACGCGACCCACAACTTAAAATTTTCCTGTCGATCGGGGGACCCCAGTCACCCAACTCCTATCATTCGTACACATTGTCAATAGGGGATGTAACTTCCCGGATTGGTGGATGCGGCTCATAACTTAAAAATTTTTTATCGAAGGGCCTCAATCGCCCAGCCTCTACCGATCGTATACGTCATCAAGAGGGGATGTAACTCCCCAGACGGGTGGACGCGGCCCACAACTTAAAACTTTTCCTATCGTGCGAGGGGCCTCAGTCAACCGGCTCCTACAGTTCACTCGGATCACACGAAGTCTTCCTGAATGAGAAAGGACCTAAAGAATAGATCCACTTTAACAAAGAATGAAGAAAGGCATATAACCGAACAAGAAATAGAAAGAGAAGAGGCAAAACTCAAGTAAGTAAAGCACAACTTTTTCATTTACACTTATGCGAAATAGTACATTCGGTTACAAGAGAACATACAAAAGCCACTAAGTTGGGCTAATTACACTAAGAGAAATACACAGTAGTGTTCTTCTACAAACAGTTCTCAGCAATTGTTATGGACCAAAGAAATGATCCAACAAACAAGAGAGAACATGATCCCTATGCTGAACAATGCAAAAATATAGTGCTAGGGACAAAAAAGGACGAGCCCAAGTTTTGCCACCCCCAATGCAACCTGAACTGGACTTACCCATCCAAAGACGGTGTGAGAAACACCCCCACCGTGTCTAAAGGGTGAGGACCAACCGAAGAAGGCCATGCAAGGCAATACAAGATATACCCTCTCGGTGGCAAGGGATCAGATTATGCTAATCAAAGTGAACGGTCAACATAATGAGATTCCATTCCAGTAGTCCTCTTCTTTAATGGGGTCTCATTCCAGCAGATGTCACTTTGGTTAAGAAGCATTGCACGCTGCAACATCCGACGAATCGACCCTCGGAAGGAATCATTCTCGGCCACACAACCATGAAGGAGGAGTATTAATTCTCAACGAAAGAAAATGGGTGTGCGTCATGGCTATTTATAGCAGTAAAAAGGGAAACCTCAATTTATTTGGTGGAGATGAAACGGATCCCCCAAAAAACGCAAGTCATAAATGGCGAAGTAAGTGTCTTCAATTCCCCATAAAGAAAGTCATATCCGATGAGATGTGCCCGCGTTCGCAGCAAGTAAAAAAGAACGAATCCAAATGGACTGAATGTCCCTATGTGCTCCTGACGTACAAAACACGCTTCATAGACCTTCACTTATGACATTGCTTTTCCAAGAAAGCCATAAGTCAGGGGCAAATGATGGAACATGGCCCAAAAAGCCCAAATCAAAAGAAAGAATTCTCAAAAGGCCCACAAAGGGCTCTTATAGACCAACACCTGACGGATCGAATGATCATCTATTGAAGGGTCTCAGTCGCCCGGATCAATTTACAGATGGGCCTCAGTCGCCCGAATTTATCGAACGATAGGGCCCCAGTCGCCCCGCTAATCGAGCGATCCTCGCCGAGCGAGGATAATCACCCCGATCGGGCAGACAGATATCAACTCTTCAAGCGGACAAGCCACGAAGCCACGAACATCCCTTAACTGATCGAGCGACCGAACAATTATGGAACTCCCCTAGTGGTTCCAAAGGAAGGTTAGAATTTCCTTATCTTCGGTCTCCAATTTCATAACGGCAATTTCAGAATCTTTCAAATAAGAAAAGCATCCCTCCCGAAAATGGTAGTTCCACCGATAAATGCGGATCGTGATCAACTCATAGTATTAGCTCCCAAGATTCCCAGATCAATTTGATAAGGAAGGTAGGATTGAAGTCCCCCAGCGGCACCCGTCTCTCAAAAGTATAAATCATCTCTAAAGATCTCAAAACCAGGTACGCTCTCTAGGCCTAACACTGGTCACAGTGAACAACCTTTTCTCAACTCCCAGTCTATTTCTTTTAATCGAAAACCGTTATTTACTGACTTGAGCGTCGAAGCCTCCCCGTCAGAGTACCCTCCAGCAATTTTTATATGTGCATCCACCCATTGACGGTTACTGTTCGGATCAAGAAAGAGCTGGTATATGTAGAGCCATAACCCACCTCCATCAGGTATATAATCAATGGATATCAATTCATTTACATGATTTTTTTTTTCAAGTTACGAATCCAAAATATCTTAAAGAGATTATAGATGAAATTAAATGGATTGTTTGTGGACCAAATCTATAGGTTAGAAATTACAATGGGTATGTAATTAATGGCTATTGATTCTATGTAAAAGATCACGAGAAGTGCCTTCAAACTCAGAATGAATTCAGGAATTGTGATAGTAGTGGATAACGTTAGTTATACAATTGCTAGAGATAAAAGACCCATTGAAGATAAAGTTAATTATTATGAAATGTTAAAATAAATCAATCAAGTAAACTATAATAGAAAGTATACATTTGTATTATTTCGGTATAATTGGGCGACCTACAACGAGGATACAAGAAGGATAGATTTGGCTCAACACTTCTTTTCTCCTATCTGAATCATATGGGTACCGATTTGTTGGATGATTCTTACGTGTTGGCATCTTAAACAAAGAAGGTATTTTATGTAGCTAATGAAAGACATAAAAAAATGGTTTGTTGTAAAGCAAATCAAAGTTAGAGGTGAATTTGACATGGGTGATGAAGCGAGAATGTGTGAGTTCGGGCTAGTGTTGATAAAGATTAAGTAGATGTATTAACATAGATGAATGATGATGATGAGGTTGATAGAGTAGGATAGGATGCATATACATACGAAATGTAATGAGATTTCGTTTACACATTATGCAATCACTAATATCTTGTTTATTTTATTCAGTGCATGATATGTAGTAATATAGTTATAATGCGTGGTAACAAATGATAATAAGTATGATTTTTTGATAAAATTATAGGAAAGACACATGGCGGATATTCACTAAAAGTGTAGAAAAAAAGTGTGTAATGAAAAACAAGCGGATAAAGAGTAAAAGTGTGAAAAAAAACATGGAAACAAAAGATTGAAAAAAGGCGGATTTTAAAATTTTATTTGTGAAAACAAGGCGGTCAAATGACTAAACAAATATATTTTATATCATCCCCTTAAAACTATCAAAGTTCCCCTTCCCTCGAAAGCTCTCCTCCCTTCAAAACTCTCAAAATCAATTGAAAGTTATAACTCAACTAAACATATTTTCAGTCCCATTCTCCTAAAATTTCTCATGATCCAATGAAAACTCTCACTAAACTAAATATGTTTTTAACTAAAAATCGAAAGTTTTCATTACCTTGAAATCTATACAATCAATCAAGTATATTTTCAACTTCCAGACCTATCCAAACTCTCACTCAATCTCTCACTGAATCTCTTTATAATATATATTCAAATGCCAACAAATCTATTCAACAACGTCTTTGCAAAGTTTCATAAAAAAAGTAATCACATTTTTTTCAATAAAAAAGTCACTATGTTATGTTGGGTTCTACTGGGTTATGTTAGGAATGAGTATTTAAAAGATTTTAAATTTTTCTAACTGTAAATATGGGACGAACTAAACAATGGATAAACATTTCATTTTATTTGCAATTAATTTTACTCACATAATATTTCAAATGGTTTATTTTTATCATTACAGAGATACAATCTGATGGGACAAAACTTTCTAGAGTTGAGCTTTATATTACAAGTAAAATACGATCAGATGACAGTTTAGTTTCAACGAAAGCATTAGAAGTTATGATATGGATGATTGTTTTTCATATATTTCTAATTAATATGTTTATGGGATATTGATTTTTGATTAACTTTGTTTCTCACAAAAAAATGTTTAAGAGTGGAATTGAGTCTATTGGCAGTGAAGAAGGGTAAGTAGAAAGTTCAAATTTGTCTTGAGGAAGTGAGATGGTATCTAAAGTTAAAAGGCCTGATTCGAGAGGAAGAATCAGATGTGTGGGAAAGGTTACAACACAATCACAACGTAAATCTGTGCATTCAAACTAGACTTGAGAATGAAGATATGACTGTTATAATGGAACGATTAATGGAACAAAATCACAATCTTACTAATTTGATGAATAATGTTCTAATGCATATTACTATGCATATTGGAAGTGGACAACAAGATAATAAAGCTGGTTAATGAAGCAAGGCTTATTTATTCAAATATGAATGTCATTTCTCTGATTTTAAGTTCACATTTGTTTTTGAATAATAATCGAAATTATTTCTATTGTTAGGTTTCTCTAATACCAAATGTTGGAAGTATACATAAAAGTCAACCATCATCATCACTACCTGATTGCATACCAGAAGATAATATTTTTATTTACAACCATTCTTTATAATGTCATCATGTAATTATATTCATTTCACTATTGGTTTTTATAAATAGATTGACATAACGTATTGTGCATAAAATTAGTCACTACTATTCAATTATCTGCTTAGTTTTACAATTATCTGGCTTTGATGCTGATGCCTTTAAACTGTGATGGTAACATTTTTTATGGTTGAAATGAATATTTTTGGTTTGAGCATCTCAAAAAAACATGCAATTGTGGGGCATGCAATCTTTTTAGTCTTATATGTATCTGTCATTTTATTTATGAATCAATGTATCAATTATTCTCGCATATTAATACAATCATTATTACGTTTATATTATTTTTATAATTTCTTTATTTTATAGTCTCTTAATTTATATATAGTAAATCAAATATATATTATTTTAAAAAAACCACTACTATTGATATCATATTGTAACTGACAATAAAAGTTAACGAATTTTCCTATCACTGATAATAAAATACAGTAACATTTCCTAATACTTGTGGTAACTGACGATAAAATGCACACTTGCAATAACTGACGATAAAATACATACTTACAGTAACTAACAATAAAAGGCAATAATTTTTTTTAACACTTGTGTTAACCGACGATAAAAAACAGTAATATTTTTTAACACTTGTGATAATTGACGATATAAGA
This sequence comes from Dillenia turbinata, assembly GCA_037126225.1. Classification (NCBI taxonomy): domain Eukaryota; kingdom Viridiplantae; phylum Streptophyta; class Magnoliopsida; order Dilleniales; family Dilleniaceae; genus Dillenia; species Dillenia turbinata. Next base: position 13,513,555 of record JBAMMX010000001.1, on the reverse strand, counting down.
CAGTAACTTATACTAACATATGTGGTAATTGACGACAAAATATAGTAATTTTTTCTAAATTTTTTCTAACTGACGATGAAAGATAGTAACTTTTCTTAATACTTGTTGTAACTGACAATAAAAGTTAGTAACATTTCCTAACACTAGTGGTAACCAATGATAAAAGACAATAACGTTTCCTAACACATGTGGTAACCGATAATAAATAATAGTAACATTTATTAATAGTTGTGATAATCGATAATAAAAAATAGTAACATTTCCTAACACATATGGTAACCGATGATAAAAGACAATAACTTTTATTAATGTTTTTCAAACCCACGATAAAAGGCAATACTTTTCCTAACACATATAACGATCGACGATGAAAGGTAGTAACTTTTATCAATAGTTTTTTAACTATCAGTATAGATCTAGAACATACTCCAACAGTGACCATTGGGATAGACCTATCGTGACTGGTGTATAGCCAACTGAAAGTCCATCCGTCAGAGAAGGTTCTGCTAATGGTTTTAGTGGATTTTGCAGACGATTTTTGTTCGTCTGGATAGAGCATTTGTTTTGTAGTGTCTATTTCTGAACGTTTGTCTCCCTATTTCTGAAGGTTCTTCTCCCCTTTTTTATCATTAATAAAAAGGGAGCCTGATTTAAAATTAATGGGGAAAAAAAATAGTTTGAGATTGAGATTATTAATCTATTATTAGGGGAACAAAACTTCCCCTCATGATTTGTCTATGTGCCATATTGAAAACTTTTAAAAGTTGGGTAAAGAGTAAGGGACACTTGAACATTAACAGAGAATAATTTAGGAGATAGGGTATGAGAGAGAATTGAGATTTTTGGGTTGTGGAAATGGGTTAACTCATGACCCATTATGACACTTAAATTTCCTTCATTCTTACACTCTTTTGACTTGCTTTTGGTCGACCGCTTGTTGTATTGGTAGACCATTTTGCTTCATTGGGTAGACCACTTTTTATGAGTTAGTCTCCCATATAGCGTCCATCGGTCGATTGATTTTCTTTATAGATCGACTATTTGACAGACTCTATTTTTCACTGTTGTCATCTGTCGAATCGTTTTTTAAAATCTATCATACCTAATTCTCTTTTTAATTCATAAAACCTATTTTTATCGAGTAGTTTTATGAATATATCTGTGATTTGTTTTTGAGTATCAATGTACGCAAGTGTTACATCATTTTTCAAAATGTGATCTTTGATAAAAGTGAAGTCTCTATTCTATGTGTTTTATTCGTGAGTAGTGCACTGGATTTTTTGCCAAATTGATACACTAATGTTATCTCACCTAATTGGAATGGGATTTATCTCTATCCCATAATCTTTCATCTGATATTTTATCCATAATAATTGACCACAACATTGTCCAACTGCAGCATACTCAACTATAACAGTTCAGGTTGCTTCACTATTTTGCCTTTTTAATAACCATGACACCATAATGTTCTCAAAGAATTGATAGGTACCATTGGTATTTTTTCGGTCTACTCTGAGCCTGCATAATTTGCATCTGAGAAACTATGTAGTTGAAAACTAAGGTTTCTATCAAACCGGAGTTTTAAGTTCACTGTATCTCTCACAAACCTAATAATTCTTTTAACTGTCATCATATGTGACTCTTTAGGATCTGATTGGAATCTAACACATAGACATATGCTAAATTAAATGTCTGGTCTCGATGTGATAAGATAGAAAAGGGAACCTATTATATTTCTATATAACTTTTAGTATACTAGTTTTCCTTTCTCATCCTTGTCTATCCTCAAAGATGTGTTTATGGGCATAGTATTTCCTTTGCAGTTCTCAAAACCAAATTTCTTCACTAATTCCTTAGAGAACTTGGCTTGATTTATAAAGATACCCTTCTCAGTTTGTTTGATTTGAAGTCTTAAGAAATAATTTAATTCTCCTATCATGCTCATTTCAAAATCATTTTCCATTAACTTAGCAAATTCTTTGCAAAGATCCTCATTTGTGCTTCCAAATACTATATCATCCACATAAATTTACAGTATAAGGAGGTTTCTATCTTTTCCTTTGACAAATAAAGTGGTATCTACTTTCTCTCTCTTAAAACTATTTTTTATTAAGAAATTGCTAAATTTTTCATACCATGCTCTTATAGCTTGCTTAAGAAAATACAAAATTTTTGATAGTTTATACAAATGATCTGGAAAGTTAGGATCTTCAAATTTTGGGGTTGCTATATGTATACTGTTTTATTTATTACTCCATTAAAAAAGGCACTTTTAACACCCATCTGATAAAGCTTAAAGTTCATGTGACAGGCAAAGGCAAGAAGTATCCTAATAGCCTCTAATCTTGCTACTGAAGCTTACATTTCATCATAATCTATTCTTTCTTCCTTATAGTACCCTTTGGCTACTAATCTGACTTCATTTCTGACTATTGTGTCATATTCATCTAATTTATTTCTGAATACCCATTTATTTTCCATAACAAATTGATTTTCTAGTCTTGAAACTAAGTTCTATACTTTGCTTCTTTTCAATTGATTTAGTTCTTCCTGCATAGTTAGTACCAAAATTTCATCATTTAATACTTTATCCAAATTACTGGATTCTATCTGAGATATGAATGCTACAAATTCACATTGATTTTGTAGTGCTAATCTAATCCTCACTCCTGATTGCACATCTCTAATTATATTTTCTACATTTACACTATTTCTTACAGTGGAAAATTTAGTTTTTTGTTCAAAGCTATTCTCAGGAATAGAAGAAGGATTATATTCTATAGTTTCATTCTTTATTTCATCGATTTGAACATTTTTTGCAGAGATTGGTTTTGGAGTTATTTTATCATCAATGATTATTATCTCTTTCCTAGAATACTTCAAATCATCAAATTTTACATGAATGGATTCTTCAACCACTATTGTTCTTTTATTATGATCCTACAGGTTTTACTGTTGGTTGAGTAACCTAGAAAGATCCCTTTGTCACTTTTGACATCAAATTTTCCTAATTGATCTTTTCCATTATTTAGAACATAGCATCAATATCCAAACACATAGAAGTAACCTATATTTGGTTTTCTATCCTTGTACAATTCATAAGGGGTCTTCTTAAGAACTGATCTAATTAAAGCCCTATTTAATATATAACAAGTTGTATTTACAGTTTCAGCCCAAAAAATATTTAGGTATGCTATGTTCACATAGTCTGGATTTTGCTATTTCTTCTAATATTCTATTTTTCCTCTCTACAATACCATTTTGTTGAAGGGTTCTAGGGACTGAGAATCTGTGATTAATCTTATTTTCCTCACAATATTCTTTTAATTGATTATTTTTGACTTCTCTACTGTGACCACTTCTTATTTTGGATATTATGTAGCCCTTCTCGTTTTGAAGCCTTTTGCAAAATTTTATAAACTTTGAGCAAGTTTTTTCCTTCCTAGCTAAAAAGAGAATCCATATGAATCTTGAATAGTCATTGATTATTACAAAACCGTAGTATTTTTCTCATAAGTTTTGGGTTCTATTTGAACCAAATAGGTCTATGTGAAGCAGCTTTAAAGGTATGAAGGTAAAGATTTCGTCTTTAGGTTTAAGTGAGACTTTTGTATGTTTTCTTTGTATGCAAGCATCACAGATTCTATCTTTTTCAAATTTTAAATCTAGAATTCCTCTTAATTTTTTTGTACTAATCTTTTGATTAGATCCATACTTGCATGACCTAATTATCTGTGTCAAAGTCTAGAGCTATCTTTGTCTACTACCATTAAGCAAGATTCATTTGTTGTTTTTGTTTTCTCCAAATCTATCACATAAATGTTTTCTTTCCTATTTTCAGTGAATTTTTCTTTATTAGCTTGCTTGCACATAATTAAGTAGGTATCAGAATAAAAACTACTCTATATCCTTTGTCACACAACTGACTGACACTTAGAAGGCTGAATTTCAAACCAGAAAATGAGCTGGCATTTTGGATTTGAGTGTCAGAAGACTTACCTCCAATGTCGCCTACTCCAATGATCTTCCCTTTTGAGTTATCTCCGAATGCCACCTTTCCTCCTTTCTTTTTTTTCAACGATTTGGATGTATCACCGGTTATATATCTTGAGCATCCACTGTCTATACACCAGACGAAGGGATCAGGAGATTTTTTTGATTTTAAGTAGACCTAAGAAAAGAATCAATTACACTTTTCCTTTGGTACTTATTTTCTTGAGTCAAGTTAGGTTAGTTCTAATTTGGGTTTCAGGTGCCCATTTTCTATTTGTTATCAAAAAATTTCTACACCAACATTCATTAGTTGAGTGTCCAATTTTTGTGCAGTAACTACATTTTCGTCCGTTGTTCTTTAAAGTGTTTAAAGAGTTTTTTCTTAATCTACATTGGTCGACTTATGTCCAAATTTCATAATGTGTGGCATCTATGTTGTTTAATAGTTCTAGAGCTAGGTGTGAAGAATTTATAAAGCTTTTTCTGACTTTGAGTTGTGTTGTAATTTAGTCTGACTTTGTCAAAGACTACCCTTTGTGCTCCTAGGATGGCATCTAGTTTTTCTTATCCTTGTATAGGTTTAATTAAGATCCTGCATTATCTAATATTATTTTCTTTCTGTTCTATTTGTTCTTTTCTTAATATTTCATTTTCTTTAATATATTTATTATCGATTTCAGCATGCACTATTTTCTCTTATAGTTACAAATATTTGTTCTTTTCAATAATAAGATCTTCAAGCAGTTGATTGACTTTTTCTTTTTCAATTTTAATTTCTTTACTATTCTATATTAGAAATTTTTATTTTTAGTTTATTTGCTTTGATTTTGAATTTTTCTAATTTTTCTTCGAGGTTAAACATATTTTTCTTTAAGAGATTAATTTTCTTCTTCATCCTTTTTTATTATTTAAGTGATTCAAGTAAAGCTTCATATAGTTCAGCAATAGAGAAATCATTATCTTCAGAATGTGAATTTGAATAATAGGAAGTGGAATTTACTTTAAGGTTAAAAGGCTGCTCGATGGCCATGAAACACACGTTGGCTTGTTCTTCCTTGCTTTCGTCCTCACTGGAACTTGAGTCTTCATCGCTTCAAGCTGGAAGTGCATTCTTCTTCTTTTTCTCCTTTCTTTCCTTTTTGTCTTTCTTTTCAGCCTTCTTCAGCTAAGGACAATCTGTTTTGATGTGCCCCAACTTTTTGCATTCATAGCATCTCAATTCCTCTTTCTTCTCGGCCCTTTTTAAATTTGTTCTGCTTCTATTTCTTCTTTGCATCATGAATCTTTTAAACTATTTGGCCAGTAAAGCTATATCTCTTCACCGTCCTCGTCTTCATACTTGGAGGAGCTCTAATCACTCTCAGCTTTAAGGGCTATTCCTTTTCCTCTGTCCTCTCTAACAGGACCCTTGACGTTTAGCTTCATCTCATGTGCTATTAATGAACCGACAAGTTCATCCATGGTCAGATTTTTGAGATTTTTCAATTCCTTCATTGTAGTAACCTTTGGTTCCAAAGACTTTGGCAGACTCCCGAGTACTTTGTCCACCATATCTTTTTAAGGAATAACCTTCTCAAGCAGTCTCAATTCATTTGTGATTTTGTTGAAGCATGTCACCTTTTCACTAACCATTTCTCCTTCATTTATCTTGAAAGTTTCATATTCTTGCTTCAAGAATCTAATCTTACTCTTACGAACTTGATCAGTACTTTCATAAGTGGCTTCTAGTCTCTCCCAAATTTCTTTGGCAGTAATACATGAAGAGACCTGGTTGTACTCATTGAGGCTCAGGGCAATGTGAAGAAAGTTGACTGCTTTACAGTTTGCCTAATGGGCTCTCTTCTGTTCTGGTGTCATATTTCTTAATTTTACTAGTATCTGGGCACCGTCAATTTCTTTTATTGGAAAATCGATTCCTTCTTCAATAATTTCCAAAGCAGATAGGTCTTGGACCATAATAAAGTTGCGCATTCTTTACTTTTAGTAGGTTTAGTTGCTCTTATTAAGAAGGGTGCTCCAATTGTGCAGTTAGTTTCAACTGAAATAGAGTCTCTATTTAGTATCGTTTGGAGTTTTTGAAAATAAGATTAAGTGAAAGATCTTTGATCTATGGTCGTGAAACCTAAAACTATAGTAGACATTTGCTCTGATACCAATTGTAAAACAATTAAAGGAGGCGAATAGTTATTTTTTGACTCTTTGTAACTTGCAAGTTATTAAAACTAAAGAAAAAAAATTAAACAAACTAAGAGTAAGGAAGAGATCAGACATAGAGATTTTTATAGTAGTTCTACCAACTCAATGTATGTCCATTCCCAAGCAACCCTTCTGGATTTTCACTGTTACTCCAAATAGTACAACTCACTTACTTACTGGATGCAAGTGAAATTTTTATAACCCACTTGTTTACGAAATGCAAGTGAAACCTTTCAAGTACTTCTTCCCGAAATACTTTCTCTCTTAAAACCTAGATTGTGAATCTACAAGATCTACATACTTCTATTAGAATAGAGAAGTGTTACATATGTGAAAATAATCCTCAGATGTAACAAAGTTTAGCACAAAGAATATTACAGAGGTTGTTTCTCAGATGAGAAGAATTTAATGTATAGTAAATGAAAAACACATAGAAAGAATACATAGTGGTTTAATATGACATTTTTTGTGATGACAGAGTAAAAGTGCTTTAATGGGATCGTGTTTTAATGGGATCGTGTTTTGCTCGCAATAGTTGATCTTTCTCTTTGTTGTTTCTTGGTTTTGTTCTTTATCACTTTTGTAACACCGACACTGCGGTGTCCGTACAAGTATACTGTTCATGAAATTAAATAAAATATTTCTCCGTTTACATATAGAGAGAGAAAATTTTAAATTATATTGATTTTCGATTTTGAGGTATGTAATTTGAAATTTTTTGGATATTTAAAATATCCGTATTTCCGATTATTAAAATAAAGTGAGTATAAAAAAAATATATAGAGGATTTTTTTTATTTATTCATTTATTTATTTATACATTACTCATTTAATTTTTTTTTAATTCATTTACAAAAGGAAATATAATAATAATAATAATAATAATAATAATAATAATAATAATAATAATAATAATAATAATAATAATAATAATAATTATAAAAAAAAAGGAAAAACGAAATTAGGGCTCTCTCCCACTTTCCCTTTCACTCTCTCACCGCCTCTCCATCTCCCCACCCGCGCCAGCCGCCGCCGTCGCGGCTTCCTCCTCCACCGCGGTTGCTCGGCTCCGCCACCCCACGGTGGTTCGACCACCCCACCGTCTCACTCTCTCTCTGCTCTATCTCTATTTCTCTCTCTACTCCTCTCCCGTGGCTCTCTCTCTCCGTCTCGATCTCCCTCAACCACGAACGGTTGCTTTCCCCCGCCATCCGCCGCATCTCGCCGCCACCGCGACCACCACGGGTCGCCGCCTGTCTCCCTCTTGCTCGCGCGCGCAACTGCGCGCAGCAGCGCGCGATTGCTCGCGCGGCTACGCGACCGCGCGCTGCCTCTGCGTGCGACAGCTCACAGAGCTCTCTCTCGCTCTGTCCCTTGCCTGTTCGCATGCGAGTTGTTCTCTGTCGAGAGCTTTGTTGCAACCTCAGCTAAAGCCCAAACCGTAGTCATCAACCGACCCTCGAAAACCCTAGGTCGCGACTTCTTCACTGCAGGTAAGGGCTGAGTTTCGATCATGGTTCTAGGGTTTTGATTTCCATAGTGATTAAGTCTAATTGCAGAAATTTGCTTCAATTTGGAGACATTGCAGGTCTTGGAATGAATCGAATGGCGCACGGACGCTAGATTTGCAAATTGTGAAATCCTAGGTGAGGGAAATGTCATCCTTTCGATATTTGAGTTATTTTATTGAATTTAGGATTGAAATTAGAATTAGAAATTTTATGTATGCCTTGAAATAAGTTAGATTAAAAGGAAATGTACTTTCCTGCAATTTCATATGAAATTATTTATGTTAAGCTTAGAATTTGATATAAATAGAGCTGCGTTGCATAATAGAATGTGTTAGATAATGATAGAGGTTTGTTTGATTCGGTTGTATAGCTTTAGTTGAAAATTGATTGGAATATGCCTGAATGTGAGAGTTAAGTTTAAAAATTTACGCAAATTAGATTGTTTAGTATGGAAGAAGCATATTAAAGGATAATGAGATCGAGTTAAATTGATTTGAATATTTTCCTGTAGAGTTTAATTTGACGAATGCATGAAAATAGTGGGAAGTTGGGATTTGAGTTTAAGGATCGATGCAGTCTTTCTCATTTTAAGTTATCTTGCATATAGGCAATCAAAATACTAATTTCGTATGATAAAAATAGGTATCAATACCTTTGAAATAACATATGGATTGAAGAAATCGGATGAGAATTGAAAAGTGTATGATTTTTCAAAGATTTTCCAGTTCGTAGGAAATTTATTTATTTTAAGCGTATTATCAATTTTGATTGGTTTTAGGATTGAATCAGGCTTGATTTTGATTTGATTAATTAGTTATAAATGGAATGAATTTGATGAAATGAGAATCTAGAAAGGTGATTATGTAAATGATTGATTTAAGTCTTAAATGAACACATATTGAGGGGAGAAACCCTAAGGAAACATGTACAGGAAAATGTAGAACTTTGAATATGAAATTTGATGGGTTTTAATGTAATTTTGAGTGTTAAAATGTGGATTTGATGTACTTGTGTTATTGGCTATGTATATGTGAAATTGAGGCCAAAAGTGTGAGGAATTATGTATGTTAAATTTTGGATAGAGGTTAGTGAGTATGTGGATGTAAAAATGTCTTGATCAAATCCATTTGAGAGATTGGGAATGACTCTATTAAGCAAGATGGAGGTTTATATGTGTATGTAATAAAGTATAGAAAGTGTATGCATAGATATAGTGATATTGGTGTGTTAAAGTGATATGAAAATGTGCAATTGTAAAGAATGAGCAAAAGCAAGTGTTTGTATTTATATGATAAATGTATAGAATTGTATTGGTGTATTGAAGAGAAGAAGTTGATAAAGAATTTTGAATAAAAGTGTGTTGGTGTATATGCTGACTCTTATGTACGACGAGAGATTGGATTGGTGTGAGCTTTGTGTGGGATTGATTGAGTAATATCACTCGAGTCTTGTGAATATGTTGTAAGCATAACTTTCTCTACACAGTTCTGAGTGATGTGAGGTTTTCTGCCTTAGACACTAGACATCCTTAGCTTTAAAAATGAAATAAGAAATCCCTTGATTTGTAAAGGTGTATCAGAAGTTATAGCCATTTTCTATAACTGCTCAGGTTTGAAACTTGCTGATTTTATACATGTATAAGTGTTGGATGTCTTGATCGAGGGGAGTACAGTTTCGGCACTTGTTGTGCATTATAGGGAGTGATTGACCCTCCCGTATACTGTGAGTGGGTTTTATTTCAATGTTTTCGTTTAATATGTAAACCCTGCTTTACAACAGTTTGATAAATGAGCATGATTTATCGCGTGCTTGAAATGTTTTGACTGGCTTTGGAAATGATTTTTGTGAACCGATGGAGTGTCCGAAAATGTGGTTGAATTATGAAATATGCATCCATGTGATTGAAATGAAAAATGTGCCATTTTATGATATATGTTGCATTTGGTTTGTGAACCTGATTTACGGCACATGTTTTGATATGATATTGACATTGGCCTTGAGGGCTGTGATTTGTACTGTGATATTGATATTGGCCTTGAAGGCTGTGATATGTATTGTTCCGTAGCTACGAAGGACACCGTGAGAGACGCTTTGGTGGCGTCCGGATATGCCTAGGCCTGGGGTATCCCACGAGTGGTCGAGATTATATTTACGACACGGTACTAGGCAGGTTGAACCCGAAAGGGGGAGGATTTGGACACACTCTCCAAGTCTAGCACCTGGACGAGGTCCGTCGCCAACGCCGGGGTAGAGAGCACTTTAAATAAAATCGCATATAACACCCCCGGTGCGCCTGTCATAGGTCGTGGTAGACCTCTACCGGGAGTTTTACGACTGGCAGCTCTATGATTTTGATGAAAGTATTTTGGATGCATATTTGATTTGCTGATGCGTGCAAATGATATATTGTTGAAATGAAAAGCATGATGATTTGAAATATGATTTGTATACTTATGTTTTGACACTCCAGTTTCACACCACATATTACACGATTACATTGACCACTCACTCACTGAGTATTCTTCCCTGAGTACTCACCCCTCATTTTTCCCTCCCCAGACAGGATTATGGTGCTAGGGCGATGTATTTGGCTCGAGGGCTTGATAGCTCGTTGGTGGATTGGAGTTGACAACGGTGAGATTAAGTTTTAATTGAAATTATGAATTTCGTGTTTTATTGTCGACCCTGCGTGGTTGGTCTTGTTGAGGTCCGTAGTTGACCGTGTACATATTTTGAGATGACTGTATAAAATTATGTATAGTTATTTGCGAAACTCTCATATTTCACTTGCATTGAGGCATTTGTAAATATTTAAAATGTTAACTTGGGAATTTATAATATAATTGTATAAATTTAGGCCCGCTCGGTGTGGCGGCTGTTCATGCTTTAGTTGGGCATGACAGTAGAGGTCTGTGGTTATGACTGTTGGTGATTTGTTAGCCTTGCGTTGTCTGGATGTCGGTTGGGAGATTGGTGGATTGTTTTGAGGTCGGGATGACCATTTGATTTATTTTTAGAATGATTTTAAATTATACAGGTTATTGTACATGGGAGACCTCCGATTTATGGGGAGGTTCTGTCCGATTTTCTGTAGAAATACAGCCGGCATCCAGGTCAACGGGCGACTGTTCACGATTCCCGGTTCGGGGCGTGACAACTTTGGCATTTAAAACTCTCTTGAAGAATACCATTGAATGGTAAGTGAATTTGAACGTTAAAAATTAAATGCTATTCACATTCCTTAACTAATGTTATCGGCTAATTCTTAATTAATGTTTTTGCCCATTATCATCCTTAAAGCAGCTCTTTATTTCTTTTCGTCAAGCAAATCCTGTCTTAAAAAGATTTGAAACATCTTTTTGCTACAGTAGGAAGGTTAACTTGACAAACAAGAGAGATTTTTTAAACAACACAATATGATGATTTTGAATTCAAAAAATAAGGAATTTGATTGGTCCATATCATAAGTTTTTAAACATACATCATATATTTTTCATGTTTATGTCTGCATAAATGGTTAACCAAGGTTGGCTGGATTCTAGAATATGGAATGTTTCGATCGGTTGTATATTTGGTTCGGTCGACCAGAGAAGCATATTGTTTCGTATGTGATTTAACGATTTATTGTTTGAATTGTTAGTTGACTGAACAAGCAGAGCAAGTTGGCTATATGAGCAGAGCAGGTTGGCCGCTCATGTTTAGTGGTTGACTGCTCGTATATGTTAAGACACTTGCAGTTGCTTGCTTGTGTTAAGCGGTTGGCCACTTAAGCGCACAAAGCGTTCATGTTCTACCACGTAGTTCACGATCCACCGCTCATGCGTCTTAAGCGCATGTTGTTGGCCGCTTAAGCGCTTTATAGCGCTCGTGGCTGATTGCTTTTGTGCACTATGCATGTGCACGGTTGAACTGTGCACGCAGCTGACCGTTTCGAGCGCATGTATGCACACAGTCTACTGCATTGTGCGCAGGGCTGATAGTGCTGTGTGCCTTAAGCGCACGCGGTTGGCTGCGTCGCTCATGCGGTTGGCCGTATGAGCTTTGCGGTTGACCGCATATGCATACGGTCGGTTGTTTTGGTTTATTTGGTTGTCCGTTCATAAATTATATTTAATTCAATTTTCAAATATTTTTTATTATTTCATAACGTATTTTCCTAATTAAATTTTCTTTTAATTTGATCAACATCAAAATCTTATTTGTTTGTTAAGAAAAATAATTATAGTTTTATTTCATAATTATATTGTTTTAGCTACTAAATTATTCAGCTGCATATAAAAGTTTTTACTTTTTTTTTTTATGGAGAGACTCGAATTCAATATTTTTATAAAATGATGAAAAATAGTGTTAGTTAAATTATAGTTTATTAAAAAATGTTTTTTTCTTTTTCATTTCCTAATTGAGAAAACAAAAGTTCTTATAAAAAATAATAAAAAACAAACAAATTAGAGAGAAAACACCTCTAATTGATTTAGTAATCAAATATCGATAGTTTTTAAATAAAATTTTATATTTAAATTTCATATATATTAAAAATAGACGTAAAAAAATTTTTTTATTTTAAAATTTCAGTTTGATTTGTTAAAATTTAAATTCGATTTTAATTAAATTTAATCGGTGGGTTATTGGTGCTTTATATATATAAAAAAAAAAAAAAGGGAAAAAAGAAAATCACAACGTAGGAAGCCCAAGCCCAATTAATATCCGTTCTCACGCTCGCTTTCTAAACAATAATCTTGTCGTCGCCCTCTTCTGCAATTCTTCTAGGGTTTCATCCGTCTCTCTCTCTCTCTCTTATGTTCCCGCCTATCCAATTCCAATTCCAACAAGGTTTCGTTTTGTTTCTGTAGTTTCTAATTTTTTTAATCTGTATTAAATTATATCCTTAGGGTTTCTCGCTTCTATAATGATTATCGATTCCACCATTACCATTCGTTTTCCGGTGGCAATTTCTCTAAATCTTCGTGTTTTCGGACCCGGCTTGAGTCCTTCTGCTCCCTATTGCATGGCTAACCATTCCTTTGCTTCTCGCTAATTCGATTCTCTCTTCTTTCTTGTTATTCTTGGTTTTTTCCTCTTCTGATTCTCTGATATTCAATCGTGCTCTTGTCTCGAGAAATTCGAATCAAATATCATGTAAATTTTGGGTCCTAATATCTGATCTTGAGTCTTCTTTAAGGAGATTATTTGGGTCTTGGGGTCAGCAATTTGAATTTGCAGAGATATTATTGGAATTGGGGTGGCTTCTTCTTTGATTAGATTTTGTGGTTTGCTTGGTTGAAGAGGATAAATATGCCTGCAGAGGAGCAGTATGTGCCGCTTCGACGAAGCCTGTCGAGCAGGCGATCTTTCGAGTATGTGGTTGACAGGGATGATAGAGGCTGGACTTTGCTCCATATTGGTGCTCGAAAAGGTGATCTCAGAGAGGTATGCTGATGTAAGAATTGTTGTATACCCAATGTGGATTTTATGTTACTTTGTATCGGAATGCCCAATGATAATTCTTCATTCTGTTTGTTGCTTGATTGATTGGGGTAGTAGTCCTGATAAAAAGTGTGAAATTCTTTCTATGGATGTGAATTTTGAAATTGAGGCGAGAAAACTGGGGGTTTAGTACATGTGGTTCTCATATTACTGCGAGAAATTTTGGTATTGGAGTTTATGTTCCATTATTTTTGTCCTGAGTCTAGTTGAATTCTTGGATTAAGGTGTTATTTTATTTATTTATTTATTTATTAGGATCTTTATATTCTAGGATAGCCGCTAATTTTTTGAGGTTTTTTTAGAGTTTTAGAGCGTTCCTGGAACTCTGGAGCTATAATTTTGGCTTCACATCCTTTTTTTTGCGTTACCTTATTGATATATGAGATGGTAATTTGTAACAGATTGTGCTTGCAGCATATCCTTTATGTGGAGGAAAGAGGTTTCTAGTGCATAAACTTTCAGATACCAAGTAGAAGCATGTATAACCAAAAGTGAGAAACAAATAAGGTGTCCTCAATTGGTTTTTAAGTATTTCTTAACAATGCTTTTGAATTTAGCTCCAAAACTGATTGACATTTTTGCCATCCAATTTTGTGATATTCATATTTGGTTAGGTGGCCGAGGTGTTATTTCTCTATTTTTATTTGGCGTGTTTGATGGAAGCTTTGTTGGATTCCTATAAAAGGTGAAATCCAAGTAACAAATTGAAAAGGGATAAAGCTGTTAACTCAACATGCTAGAAAGAATTGGGTGGGGTGCAGGAATAAAAGCCCTGATCCTCAAACCCCAGGGAGAAAATGACTATCCTATGATTTGGCCAGTGACAAGTGCTTAATAAGAAGTGCAGTAACAAACTTCAAAACACAAAATGCTACCTTCAAAGTCCCCTCCTATTCTTGGAGAGTTGGTGATGCAGGACAAACACATTTGAAGATAGGCTACTTTGATATTTTGGGATTTATTCTGCATTTTGATTTTTATTTCTTTAGTTTGAGATTTTATATAATGCTTTTTAGTTTGGTTATTTTGTTAATATTCATGCAATATTTGTTTTAAAATAGGAAGCAACTTAAGGTCTGTTGTTAATCTCCCTCCCCTTGCCCTCCTGTGCTTTCTCCTTTCCTTGGCAGATTCTCTCTCTCTCTCTTTCATTTGTTCAACGCAACCACTGCGCCAATCTCTCTCAACTCTCTTCTTCACCTCAATGGTTCCTTATCTGTAGCTGATGCCATGAAGGACACCATGGCATTGCCAAGATGATGGCAATTAAGAGAGTTGAAAAAATCAACAGACTCCCTTGAAACATAGAGGCGACCCTGTCATAGGAACAAGAGAGAGAGAGAGGATTAAGGTTGTTATGCTTCCTGTGCAGTTTTAATATTCTTGGCCAGACTGGGAATCTTTCTTGATAGACCTAGCTGCAACCACTTTCCTGGGCAATCTCTTAATGCAATACCTAATCTCTCATTATTCCTTGGCTATCTATAATGCAATTAAAGATGGTTCACAAATTCTATACTATTTTCCATAAATAGCATTTAAACCAATTAGTGTCTTGTATTGAGAGATTGCCAATGGTAAAAATATGTCCTCAAGCAACTTCCAGGGCAAAAAGGAGGAGCCAATCGTCATTGAATTTTCATGGAGATATGAACTAGCAATTAGCACACGAACTAGTTCTTTTCTATCAGTTCTACCATATTTGGTTATAGGTTGTCTGTTGCTTGTTTCCAAGATGCCTCAGTAGTTTTTTAAGGGTGTGAACCCTTCTAAGACTTTTCTATGAGAGTATCACTCACCCCACCAATAATCTAGACATGGGCCATTTTGTAGTTTATATTCATAAATGATGTGAGTCCAAGAAAGGTTTTATGTGCACCCCCGCAGCTTCATACATATGCTTAATGTTTTTGTCATGATGTAAAAGAAATAATGAAAGAAAAAAACCATGAAGTTGTATTAAAATAGTTGGGCAAGGTGGGAATGAGGGGTCAAGTATCCCAGTTCACATCATAAACTTGCCGGGGTTTCAAGGTTGAGAAAAGACTCCTTGTAGGGCAAGTCATAATGTAAAAGAAATAATGAAAGAAAAAAACCATGAAGTTGTTTAAAATAGTTGGGCAAGGAGGGAATGAGGGGTCAACTATCTAAGTTCACATCATAAACTTGTTGGGGTTGAAGGTTGAGAAAAGACTCCTTTTAGGGCAAGGTGGAGTTGCCTTTGGAATTGCCTATGCATGTTTTTCTTTTCTTTCTTTCATTCACAAATTTGTCATGCAGCTAAACTCACAGATGCATTTCTGGAAGTTGTATTGTACAATTGAGCAACATCTAACAATGGAGTTGCTAAGAAATCATTGTGTTCATTGTCCCTGGCTTTGTTTGTATGGACAGACTTTGGAGCATGCATCACTTACCCTTCTAATTAGATTACTTTTGGTCTGTTTTTAGAGCATGTTTGGCGGTTCCCCCCCCCCTCTCTTTTCTTATCTTATTCTTTTTAAGGAGAAGTAGAAATTAATTCATTTTGAAATAAAGTTAAAAATTATTTGACATTTTTATTTTTAAAAACTAGTTCTATACTCCTTTTTATAAATAAGTCATTTGACAAAACATTTTTTATAAACTCTATTTTTAATGAAATTATTATAAATGGTGTACACATAAAATATAATTTTTTTTCCTCACCATCTATTAATTAAAATTCATATATCTACATTTTAAAAATAAAAGATATAAATCTAATAATTAAAATAAAAATAAATTAATTATTTTCTCTGTTATTAAAATTAAGCATTTATAAATATAAAATCATTGTTATATAACATAAAGAATAAAGAAATAGATGAACACATTTATGACATGAACATATTGAAATTTCGCATCATTCTAGTGAGAATATAAATAGAATAAAAAATTATGGTTTCAGAAAACGGGCATTGCTCTTTTGTTAGGGCTTTTTTTCGACTTCTCTTCTCTTTATAAAGAAAAGTCCTGCCAAACAAAATTTCTTCTCCTTAAAAGTAATTTTTTTATGAAAAAAAATAGAAAAAGTAGTTTTAAATGAGAAGCTCTTGAGAAAGCTTTTTCTTCTTCATCTTCTCTCTCTCTCTCCCTCTCTCTAATACGTCAGCTTCTTCAGAACTATAATTTTTTTATTCTATTTATATTCTCACTTGAATGATGTGAAATTTTAAATATGATCATGCCATAAATGTGTTCATCTATCATAGTCGGCCCTCATCTCTTATAGATATGGTCTCTTTTTGACTTTTTTTTTTTATTTTTTATATTATATAAAAATGATTTTATATTTATAAATGTCTGATTTTAATAGTTTAAAAAATAATTAATTTCTTTTTGTTTTAATTATTTGTATTTATACTTTTTATTTTTTAAAATATAGATATATAAATTTTAATCGATTGATAGTGAGAAGAAAAAATTATACTTTATGTGTATACCTTTTATGATAATTTCATTAAAAATAAAATTTATAAAAAATATTTTATCAAACAATTTATTTATAAAAATGAGTATAAAACCAGTTTTTAAAAGTAAAAATGTCATAAAAATTAACTTTATTTCAAAAGGAATTAATTTTTGTTTCTTCTTAAAAGGATAAGAAAAGGAGAAAAAAACTTTACCAATTATGCTTTTAGTAGGGGGGTTTCTATGGAAGGACTTCTGGAGTAATTACGAGTCCAGCTAATATTACCAAGTAGATGTGTTTGAGAAATTTGCACAGGAAGAATTGGTAAAGCATCATTTAATATTGAAATAGGTTTTATATGTTTAAAAAGTTGCTTGTCTGTTAATAATGTTTGGTAGTTGAGAAGGATATAAAAGAATTTATTAGTTAAAAATACTGGCGTCTATCTTCCTCTGAAGCTGATCTTGGAATTTGTGATACATTTGCCCTTGATTTTAGTGCATAACTCATAACTAACAAAGATAATTACTAACTTAGAATTGCTAGAAAAATGGCTTAGTAGTGATTGTATGCTAATTCCCTGGAACGGTCTATCCTTTCATGAAAAGCTGTTTGCTGTCTGCTTGTTTGGTTTTTTTTTTTCCCTACCTTTTTTTTCTTCCACCTCGATTAACTCAGTCATGCAGGCTTTTCTCTGGAATTGTTGAATGTTAACCGGTTGTGTTTCCCTTTTCATTCAACTTTGCTTGTCTACTTTGCTGTCAGGTGGGCCAATATGTACCGAGTTTCTTCTTTTTAAACCCCACCTCTCCTTTGGTTCCCGTGCCTTTTTGAAAAATCTTTTATGGCTTGTCTGTAATCTGTTTTTCGGGGTTTGTGGTAAGATCGAGTTGCTCTAAATTACAAATATACTTGTGCATAAAGTCTTAAAATATATTCCATCCAGCTCTGCGGATTGATATATTTGATGCTATATATTTGGATCTATTTAATAATCATTCATTGATTTATCTTGGCCCGAGTTGGATCCTTTTGCCTATCATATATGGCTTGTGTGTGGACACTCTTTTGATTATAAAAGTCTTAGGAGTTTTTCCATTTCATGTGCTTCTCTTTTAGTCTTTCTGTTCCATATGCCCCTATGGTGTTACTGGTTATCTGCCCAGTGAACACTAGTTTAATTTCCTTTTCTTTTCTGCTGTGCAGGTGAAGCGTCTTCTTGATGAAGGAATGGATGTGAATGTGACTGCTTGGGGCCGTAAAGCACAGGGAGTGACCCCTCTTCACCTTGCTGCAGAGGGTGGGCATGTCAAAGTTATGGATGAGTTACTTGAGCGTGGTGCTAACATAGATGCCAGAACCAAGGGTGCCTGTGGCTGTGAGTATCTATCTTATTAAAGGAGAGTTGTTTGCCTCTAATTGCAATTAAAAGCTTAGTTAAAATTTTTCCTGTTTTTCTCATTATTAATTTTCTTGCGTTTCAGGGACTCCTCTTCACACTGCAGCAAAAGAAAGAAACAGGAAAGCTGTCAAATTCTTGGTGAAGAGTGGTGCATTTTTGCCAGATGACATCAATGATACCAGATTCAACCCACCACTCCACTACTGCCCTGGCCTTGAATGGGCCTATGAGGAAATGCAACGTCTTCAACAAGAGAACTTATCATCAACTGGAGAATACTCCTACAGCTCTGAAAGCTAAATACTTCGTTAGCTTCACCATTTTCCACAAACTGCAAATGTGTGAGAGGTGTTGTGTCGAGTTGTCTGTTGTGCAACATAGGACAAACACTCAGTCTCGTCATACAAACTCCAGCCACGTTTGTAATTTGCTTGCTTCTTGTGAATGTCTCGTCATGAAAAGGGTATGTCTAGTCCTTGATAGTTCTTGTGTTTGTTGAGAAAACTTGGTTTGGTCATTTCGGAATGCACTTGTTCTGGTATGGTAAATCCGTGTTGCTTTGTTTAGTTGATCTATAATGCATGCCTTGGTATTCTGGTCCTCCTTTCCTTTTTTTTTTTTTTTTTTTTAAAAAAAAATAATAATAGGAAAAACACTTAAAGACTTCTGGGCTTTTGTGGAGATGAAAATGGATTAGTTGGACTCTTACAATGGGGAACGAGTTGTGAAGGGTAGATATGGTCATTGATCTTCTTTAACAATTGCTTGGTTAGCGCGCTGGGACTTTCTCCACAAAAATGTGACTTGCTGTTTGGGTTGAGCTGATTGTGGTCTAAACGGTCGGTGGTATATAGAAAGGGCTGGTGTGGAGAGGAGGTTGAATTGATTAGCCAAAAGAGTAGACACAGACGGGGATGGTAGTGATGGTGTAGTGTGATGTGTTTTTGATTTAGATATTTAGAATGGGTGAATCCGTGGCTACGGGTGTTCACTGTTCAGATTCACCTGTCCGATCCAAATTATATTTGGATTATTCGGTTCGAGTAAATAAAAATCAGATCGGGTGAATGACTTCACCCGATTAAAAATTCGAGTAAATGGTTCGGGTATAAAAATGAAGATTTTTATTCGGGATCCACCTGAAACTCGAGTAACATATTCTCACATAACATGTCATGCCTAATCCGATTAAGATCCAAACCGTTTAACCCAAATCATTAAAAGAATTTCTTATGTTATGTAGTTATTCGAGTAAATGAAACTCAAATAACCAAAACCGAATAATCCAAATTTAATTCGGATAAATTGATTCGGGTTTTATTTTATTGGATTTGGTTTTTGATTAGATTAAACACCTCTAAAACCCAAATAACCTGAACTAAATAACCCGAAAAATCATTAACAAACACCCTATCTATCTGTGGCTGTCCTTGATTGCAGTCTGCACAAGTTTTCTGGGAGGTTCCTACGAATGATCCCTTCGCTGCTACTTGTTTAAAAGCCTTCCTTGACTTTTCTTCTTTTTTTTTGGCCAGAGATTCCATGTGTAATGAGTCCTTGGTCTTGCTACAATCATTTCGGAATTCAGGTAAAAAAGAAGAGTTTCATTTGATTCACATTGTGAACACAATACATATGCAAGCCGTAAGGTTATAAATGAATGGAACTTTTTACTACATTTTCTGATCAATGTGAACTCATAATTCATAATGCCAAATGGCCTTTGATGGCAAGAATTGCCCTTTCAATAGAAGAGGAGCCTAAGCCCCCACACAAGAAACAAACTACAAAGTCAAAACAGACTGCTAACTCTCAGCTCGGATAACACCTGGGGACACATCTACTATAGATATGTTATTTCAGATACTCAGTTTTGGCCACTTAGTTCTAATACCCATCTATCCATCCAATTTGTCTGTGGACTTCGTTAAAAATGGCTCTATTAACCTTAAAGCCTCCCTGTCATTGGATCAATAATCCTCTTGTCAGCATTCATTATAATATGGGGAATACCTATCGTATAAATGATGCATAAGGCAAGTTTCAGCTGAGCATAAGCCATCATACTTTACTGCTTTGAGGAAAGAAAGGACGGATTCAGTTGATATGATTGATTTGAATTCAAAATATTGGTATAAATGTTTTGACCACCTGCTTTTGTTTTTCCCAAAGTTTAGGCCATGGAATACCATGTAGAACCCCTTTAATTTAATTTATTCTTTATTTTATTTTATTTTATAATATTTTTAATAAAAAATTAATAAAATATAAGATTCTTAATAAAAATAATTTTTACCTGAAAAAAATTACATATTTTTTATTAATACTTTTTACATTAATAATATGAACTTGGACCGTTTAATTTTATCTTATGCTTTGTCTTGTATTATATTCTATAATTTTGATAAAAAAGATCAATGAATTAAATAATAATTAAAATTTTTATAAGGATTTTTTTTTTAAGAGAAATAATCTCGGGTATCCGTGTGTTCGTGTTTTGACCGGAGGGTATAAAAGGATATTTTGAGGTTGCCACTTTGACCTTCTGACTATGCCTTGATTTAGTAATCTTCTTGAAAGTGCAGTTTGAGAGAGAGAAAGAGGGGAGATGATAACAAACAAAGTCAAAAATCAACCTTTGATTTGACAGTTAAACGGCCTGTTTATCCCCAACGGCTTTCATAAAAACATCGTCTTTTCAACTGTCCCCCTTGCGTTGCTCCAAAAAGTAATTCTCTCTCATAAATTATATTATCAAAAACGGATATGAACATGGCAACAAATGACTAATTCCTCTAATAATTCGATATTAATACTTATTAATTAAAATTTTTAAATTAATTTTATGTATAAAAAAATTTTATATGATGTTAGAATCAAAATAATTGTTTATATGATTGACTTTTCTTTTCAAATAATAATACCAATATTTATTTTTTAAACTATGAAATTTCAAAATAAAATTCCCTTTTTTTTATCAAATTCAAAAAGCAAAGTTGTTCACTCTTTCTCTCACACACAATTAACTAGCGATACTCTCACAAGCAAAAAAAAAATAATAATAGAAATAAAGGAAAAATTTTAAATTATGGACTTAAGGAAAAAAAAAACACAGCAACGTGAATTTATTGATGATTTTACATATTAGTTTTTTTTTAAAATAAATATGCTTTCAATTTTTTTTTTTTTTAAATTATGGGTATGTATGTATTCACTTTAGGTCTCTAATTTTTCCAACAAAAAATGAAATATTGATGTTAAAAGGCATTATTGGAGATAATATACGACAGCCTTAGTACCAAATTTTCACTCAACCATTTGAGACACCAAAGAGAGGAGAGACTCACAAAAAAAAAAAAAAAAAGAGAGGAGAGAGAAAAAATAATAAAATAAATAAAATAAAATATATAATGGGGGAGATAAAATCAGAAACATATTTAATTACCATTAATATCTATCCTCTTTATTAAAATTATATATAATGTGGTTTTGTTCATAAATTATTACTATAGGAGTTGATATTTTGCAAGAATCAATTTTAATTTTGCCTCCCCCAAAATATTTCTTCGCTTTAGTCTCAATTTCTTTTGTTTTGATACAGAGAAGGATCAAATTCGAAACATTTATAAGAGAGATGGAGGATGATACGAGTTGAACTATAACACATTGACATTTCTTTTACATGAAAAATCTTGCTTTAAGACTCTGCTTGTTCACTTAATTAAAATGAAATATTAATAAAATTTTAATGTTCTATTATATAAATATATATATATATTCTAATTATCTTATATTTGTCTCTCATGACTGACATCAAATTTTTTTGTTTAAAACTCTAGATGTTGTTATAGTTTGACCTGCAATAATGGGCTCTGATTAAACTTCACTATTTTTATATCAAAATAAAATTAAAACTTAAAACTACAGTTAATAATAAAGTGTGGGAACTAAAATTGAATCCTTTGTTCACAAACTATATGTTCCATGTGCGTATTAAGGTCCAATATTACTGCCTCAATTCGTCTTTTATTTTAAATAAATTTTTTATTAAAAAATATAATATTTTGTAAATAGAAATTAATTTTTAAAAATTATTATTTAAATTCAGTTGAATGTTGTATCCTTTTTTCGAAACAGACCCGAATTTGTATCAAGAATTTTGATTGCCTAGCAAGAGTCATTGGGGGTTAAAAAAAAAAAAGGACAACATAGTTGGGTTGGGACTTGGGAGAGGATGATACTGTTGCCGGCCTCTGAATTAACCCAATTGTAGCCTACGCAAACGCCACTGCCACAATCTCTCTTCCATCGTACAACACCAACCACATTCAATTCATCCCACCTGCTACCTTTCTCTGTTCTTCTCTTGATAATCCAAATGATAAAAAAAAATAATAATAATAATAATACAAAAAAAAAACCTTCCAATCAAAAATAAAAAAAGGGAAATCATGACAAGGCGGAAGATGAAGAAGATGCAAAAGCCGGCGGGTGAGGCATTCTAGGCAGGACATGAACAGCCACTGCCTCAAATCCAATTGGCAAATCCACAACCCACAGCCTTGGGCGCACCGCCACCACATCCACCACCACAATATCCTTCCCTCCGGCAGTCACCACACAAAGTCGGCCACCGCCGGCCGCCATTTGCTCCGCCCCTTTCAGCCTCTCTGACCCCACAATCTCCTCCCAAGAATCATTTTCCTCGCAGTACTTCCTCACCACACCCTTCACCTGATCAACACAATAAATCACCCGCTCATTCATGGCCGCCGCTGGTCCTCTCCACCCACCAATCATGCCTTCCTTCATCTCCTCCCACACGTCTCTCTCCGTATCATACACCACTCCTCCTTTTGTAGCATCCCCCTTCACCATCACCATACACAGTTTCCCTCTCCACCCAACTCCATCAACAGCTTCTCTGCAGAGCTTCCCATCTTTCAAACAACCCAATTTCGTCCAATGTTGATGTGTTTTGATCTGGTTCAGGTCCCATTTCTCGACCGAGCATGCCACGTCCATCTGGTAGTGGGAACCCATCCCACTCGAAACATAGACCGAGCTCGAGACGGCTCCGGCTGCGCACCACCTGCGCGGGGCGGAGAGCGGAGGACCGGACGACCAATTAAGGGAGATGGGGTCGAAGACAAGAGGGAAAGGGAGGGCGGGGAGGAGTTGGTGGGTGGTGGCGGCGAGGAGGATGAGTTTTCCAGCGACGAAGACCGATTGCATTGGAAAATTACGGGAGAGAAATGAGGGATGATGGTGGAGGAGGAGGTGGCGGTGGGGGAGTGGTGGGGGAGGGAGACGGAGCCAATTGGAGGAAATTGGATCGAAGGAGAAGAATTCACATGTTGAGGAGTGAGATTGAGGAGAGAGAATAGCGTAGAGAGAGAGAAAAGCGGGAAAAGAAGGGGAATAGAGAAGGCGACGCCAGGATTGACAGACTGAGACGAGAGTGGTGGGGTTCTGAACTCGGGAGAGGCAGATTTGAGCTATATGGTCCGGAAGGCCTGGAATTAAAGGCTCATGATCATTATTGTCACTATGATTTCGGTTTTGAATTTGAATTTGATTTTGGTGGTGGAGGTGGAGATGGTGGAGCTTTCTTCTTTTGTTGGGAGAGGATGAAGATTCAGTTGAGATGGGATTTGCCATATGAAAGAGAGAGAGAGAGAGAGAGAGAGAGAGAGAGTGGAGGGAAGGGAGAGACCAGAAGGGGGTTTGTTTGGCGTCTTTAAAAATGGTGGTTTGGATTGGTTAGGGTACTTTTCTTTTCGTACTTGATTGCCTTTTATTTATTGGAAAAAAGGTTATTGTTGGAAGAGAATTGATGGGTAATGGATTTCATGTCTCGCCCATGACCCATATGCGGAGGCCACCTCATCCCACCTCTTCTAATCATGGTAACCATACCATCCTTTTTTTGGATTATTGCTATGTAACAATAACTGCAAATCATACCCTTCAGTTTGAAGTAATGCATCGCTGTTCTGTGCATAAAGGTGACATTATTAATTTCAGATTGAATGAATGATAATTGTAGAGGACTCTATTTAATAAAAAGAATATTGTTTTTTTTTTCTTTCATAGATGAAGTGAAGTGCTTTTAAATAGACAAGACGACATTGTTTAAATACTAAATCATATAAAAATACCATAAATGAATTGGGGGACAATTTCCAACATCATTAGTGTCGCCCACCAAGAAGAATTCAAAGTGCCTCCTCGACTAGGGTGACTATCATGAAGAGATTAATATTTATATATTTATTTTACTCTATTTTTTTTATTATTTTAGGTAACCCAATTTTGTCATAAATGATTTCCTCATAACATCATTTATAAACTACTTAATTGATTGCCAAATTATAACTAGACGGTTGTAAAATTCAAAAGAATGATAAAGTCTAAAAAAAAAAAATGAATGCAATGCAATGCAAAGAAAATAACGTTAGAGAGAATAATTTTATTTTTTCTATTGTCTGTGTATACAAATGAAGTTATATGGGAGGCCTATATATGGGCAATTGAAAAAAAAATATATGAATAATAGCCCCATTAAGTGTGCAAATCAAAAGTTATGAGTCACCCACAAACCCAAAAATCTCAAAAGTTAAAAGTAATCCAGAAATCCAAAAGTTAATAGTCATTCTAACACATATTGAATATATATGACTAATAAAATATATATTAAATATTTTATAAACACCCATCCAAATTTTTTAAAATTTATAACACAAACAAACTTTGTCCATGATTTTTAATCTTGGATATGCAAACTTAAAAAAAATCCCATAACAATTTTTCATAACAAAAATATTTTTCTAATTTACATAGAAAGCATGAAATGCTTTTAGTAAATATTGTAGACAATTTAATTCATAAAAAAGTTCTAACATAATCATACGTAGATTTTGATAAGTGTTTTATTTATTTATTTATTTATTTATTAATTCAAGGATGATTGAGATATATAATACCCGGTGACCATTTTTCCTTACTAAAAATCTTTAATAAAGGCAAATTTTGATTTTTGGTTTTTAGTACTGAAGATTTTTATCAGTTAATTTTGAGGAAAAAATATATTTTTGTATTTCATATTTTATAAGTGTGATGATGGTCAAAGCAAGAGTGTGCTGATGTAATGCCCAGAGCTTCTTCCTTATCATCTCCGTATAAAATAATATGGAATTCCTGGAAAAAAGAAAAAATTAACAGCAACGATGATGTCAAGAAAAGGGGCTTATATATTTGCATTGTTGACTAAGATTGATAGGGAAATTTATCTACTGTTAGCATCTACCTCTTGTACTTATGCTTCCAAGTAAAAATAGAAAAAAAAATTCTTAAAAAAAAAAAAGATTAGAGAGAGAGAGAGATTACATGCATCTCAGTCAACCACTCCGACAAGAAAACAAATTGGAGAAGAAAGCTGAAAAATGGGAAAATATGGAAGAAGGTGATTTTGGGTGCAAAATAAAAGCCACGCGTTAAGCATTCATTGCGTAACATGGCCCCTATATCACTAGAAGAGCTGATAGAGATGGTTGCTATTGTATTATTAAGTATTCAATTCAATTATTAATACTGAAAATCACGAAATTGAAGGGGGGGGGGGAAGGCATGAGTTGGACTTTATACGCTTTTAAATTTATGGGACATGACCTTTAGCAATTATGTGTGTGTGTGAGAGAGAGAGAGAGAAGAAACAACCAAATATGGCCCTTACCTTTGCTTGAAAGCCTCATTATCCTTATGGTTGTTTGTAATGTCACAAAACAAACAAAATATGCTTTTAAATTTAATGCTAGTTTCCTTATTCTATCTATCCTTCTCCTAATCCCCTAGCGGAGGAGGGGTGGTCATAGTCTCCTCTTCGAATCCGAGGATCCAGAGTTTAAATCTTATTTAACCAAAAAAATAATAAAAAAATTCTATCCTTCTCCACATTTATCCTCTTCCCTTTAAACCTTTAATTGTTCTTAATTTTTAAAAATTTTACTATTTTATCTTCACAGGGATTAAGTTTAGAAATCAAAAATTCACACAAACATAGTTAAAGAATGTGCTAAAATTTTGCATCTATTAAAAGATAGAAAACTAAATTACTCTCAGTATCGAAACTTGTTGAAGTTACTTATATATGTATTTAGACAAAAGTGTGTTTCTCGAATAATAAGTATTTAACATTAATTTTCAATTAAGATATCAGTTCTAGTTTTGGGGCAACCCATCTAGTTAGAGCTCAAGCCCGGCATATAATAAAATAACATTAAAATTTTTAAAATTTTAACTTTATCAAGTTTTTGTTTTTTACGACAGTAAATTCCACTACACGTCGACGACTTTTCTGAACAATAATGGGTTAAGTGATTTTTTCTCAAAAAATGTATCTTATATTTCTCGAATTTATACAAATATTTAATTCATGTAATGGTTGAATAAGATCTTAAATTCAAATATTGTATATGTTGAAAATAGATATAAAAAAAGTTTTGTATGAATTGAATTTAATTGGAGTATAACGTGATTAATAGATATCGATAATTTATAAAAAGAGAATCCTAAATATTATATATATATTTTTTGAATAGTTACTGAACTTCGTATAAAAGAGTACTTTTTTAAAATATCTCAATTTTCTATTAAAATTTATGTATACTAAAATTTTAGAGAACAAATCATAATATAAAAAATTGGTTTTAAAAGAAAGTTTTTAATATTTGAAAGATAAATTGACCAAATACTCCACTGCTTAAGCAATTTCTTGTAGAAATTTCATAATTTTTTTTTTTGTCATGTATTTTCTTAATTACTACATAGACTTGGTACATTATCAAGTAAAATATTATTAGAATTGTATAGTGAAAAATTATTAGAATTTGGCACTATAAAAATAATTCAACTTAACTCGACTTTGCACAACGTGTCAACTCAACTACAAATATTTGAAAAATATTAAGTTATTATATGATATTTTCTAAAATAAAATCACTTTTTTTTTTTTTACAAAAATATACAATCAAACGGGATTGAATCAGGATAAAAAAGATAAAAATAAAGAAATTTTATTATTTAAACTGTTTTCGAGAGACAAAATGAAATCACATGAGAAACATATTGTTCGCAACTCACAATTCGAATTTGGACTCCTGAACATTGAAATTTCAGGTGGGGCTAATAATGCAAATTTTTTGGCATTTACACGATTGAATTAAATTCATTATTTTTATAATATGAATTAAATTTGTTTTGCTTAAAAATATGATCACTACTTACAACGTTTACAACCATATAGAAATATATATGCATTTATTTTTAAAATATATTAAATGTCAAATTATATATTTATACATGAAAACATTTTCTAAGAATTTCAGAACAAAATCCATCTTTTGATCTAAATTTTCGTTATTTTTAAGATGATTGGAAAATCGAAATAGATTGCAAAATTTTTACACAAAATATACATATAATTTAGCGACCAGTGAAATTTCCTTTTTTTTTTTCTTTTACAAATTTTTATTTCTTGATAACAACTTTTTGAAATTTATAAATTCCACATTACATTTTACATGATGTACATGATTTCATCATCCAATGCTGTAATATATATATATTTATGCACATATACATGTATGTTAGGATAAAAAATAATGTGCAATTAATGAAGTTGATACAAAATCACAAAAAAAAAAGAGAGAAAATTTATATGATTCGCCAATAATAACACTATATCAGTGAAAACAGATTGTATCCACCCATTTATTAAGCGACCAGTTGGAAGAACTCAGTAAAGAGCGGTTTTTGATTAAAAGAAAATAGATTGAGAGTTGAGGGAAGGTTATTCCCTGTAATCAGTGTGTCTCCTATGTTAGGCTTAGAGAGCGTACCTGACGTCGATGAGTTTTAGATCTCTTATACCTGTGAGACTCGTGCGCCTTGAGGAACTTCCACCTTACCTTCCTTATCGAGCTAATCCGGGAATCTCGGGGGTTAATATTTCGAATTGATCACGATTCTCATTTATCGGGAAAACTTCCATATTCAGGAGGGATGCTTTCCTTATCTAGAAGATCCGACATTTTCCGTTATGAAATAGAAGACAGAAGTTAAGGAAATTCTAACCTTCCTTTAGAATCGTTCGGGGTGTTACATATTGTTTGGTCATTTGACCGATAAAGGACCTTCGAGAGTTGTCCGGTTAGAATGCTAACATTTGCTTGATCGATCGGGGTGACTGTCTCTGTTCAATGAGTCACAATCGGTTAACGGGGCGATTGAGACTCTATCGTTCAGTAGAGCCGGGTGACTGAATCCCTTCGGTAGATTGATCCAGGTGACTGAGGCCCTTTGCCCTCGACTCATGGTCTTTTCGGAAGAAGAAGCGCTACGAGTGACAATTCTCGAAAAAGGAATATCCCTTTCTAATTTGACTTTCGCCGTTTCGATTTCCACAAATTGTCTTCCACACGCCTTGTAAGAGTCTTCGTTCCTTAGAAAATATCACTTTCCCCATTTTCTTCGAAAAGCTTTCTCTTTCAGCAAAAATATTGGTGGACGTCTCCTCATTACGTAACATAGACAACATTCAGAGTATTATGACAGAAGAGAATCTAATAGAAGTTCAAAAGGAAATGTCGCTTGGAAGCGACTTCAAATTCGTATTGCCTGGCGAAGGGGATAGAGCGAGTCTTGCCCCGAGAGTTATGTCCCAATGTATAAACAATGCGTGAAGTACGGCTTGAAGATTTCATATACAGACTCACTGATGGAGATTTTGAGATATTGGAACATTTACCCATCACTGCTTATCCCAAGTGTTTGGCGATTTGTGATTGCCTAATTTCCTTATTAGGGTTTTTCCGTATTAGTTTCGACTTGGAGATTTTAGGGGCTCTGTTTTCTTTGGGGCTATGTAGCTCCGAAGGATCCACTCACGGTTGGTATAAACTTTAGATCCGCTGGGAGTCTCGTTGGAAATTTTTTTATAGTGAGTCTCAGGATAAGCACTGGATGCGAAAGATTTTTTTCATTAGATTTTTTAACAGGGATCTCCTTCTTGCATTTCTGGATGCTAACCAGGTACCATTTTTGAATGAGAAAATCCAATCTTTTCTTCGTCACTCCCGTTTTTTGCGTGCTATGGTCCATTATTGTGAGGCTAATTGTAAGAGTTTGTGGGTGGACAGCTTAGTGAAGGATGACATGTTGATACTATCTGGTTTACTCATGGATGAGTCAAGCCAGATCACCAAACCCCTTTTGTTGGAACAACAGGGAAAAGAATTGGTCGACACTATACCGGACATTGACACCTGTCTTCTCGGTGAAATATCTACTGAGTGGGAAATACGGTCTTATACGAAGAGGAAGGCGATTGATACTTCCCCTGATTCCCGGCGGAAAAAATCTAAGATTAGGGCGGCCAGTCCACCTACTAAGGAAGAAGAACAAGCCGAATCTGGAGAGCATGTGCTGTCCCAAGAGCATTCTGAAACATGAGGGGGTCACCTTGTCGGCGAAGCCTTTGGTACGTCTACCGAGGTTAGAGAATGAGGCAGTTTTGACGAGGGACTTTTCGAAGTGACTGAGAACGTTCCAGTTCGTGGTCCGCAAAGGTTGGAAGAGTCTCCAGTGGCGTAACCTTCCGCTTCCATTCTGGAAGAAACTTCGGAACAGTCCTATCGGGGGTCTCAGTGTCTTTTGGTCGATGTACCAGATGACTATTTCGTTTATCTACCTATTTTAATTGGAGAATGACGGAATCCCAAAAAAGAATCAGTGGCGGTCTTCATGGGGGCCACAATTTCAATCTTGTTGATTCGCAGGAAGAGTTACAGTTAGCTGAGCGTTTCCAACTTCCTTCGAAGTCCGCCCTCCGAAAGATACCTCTCGAGTGTACCGACAGGGTCATCCAAACTCTTTGCCTTACAGTAAGTATTTTCTTTGTGTAAGTTGAAGTTTGGTCTTTACTGTCTCGTGATTCTGACTATCGTGTCTTTTTTTCAGACCTCTACCTTGGCTGAGTTTCAAAGAAAGTTGAGGGTAGAGCGGGATGAGCAATTTTCTCACATGAGCGACCAAGTGTTGGCACTGAAGGACGCTTTGAAGAACCAAGAGAAGACCATTGGAGAGGTCAAAGACAGACAGATCAAGCACCTTCGGGAAGACCTCGCTTCGGTTCAAGCTTGTTGTAAGGAATTGGAAACAGAGGCATGTGCTCGGAAAGCGTGGTTAACAACCGCTAAAACGTTAGTCTGTTTACGAGAAGAGTCCAATCGAAGGGTTGAGCAAGAGATAGCTGACCTCAAGGCTTCTGCTGCCAAAGATACTGTCGTCCTCCAACTTTCTCAGCGCAAGTTACATGAGCGCCTGAAAGGTGCTGAAGAGATTCTTCGAGAGATTGGTCGGTACGAAACTCTATCCCCTTTTGAAGGATCAGTGGATTTGAATTCCGCTCCTGTTATTTCTTGTGCCCCTTCCATTCTTTTATAATTTTGTAGAATGAGGATTTTTATCCCATGATTCATTGAAATGTAATAATCAACAAGGAATTTTTGATACTTTGCTAGCCGAGCGAGGTCAGGGGAATCTCCTCTGATGATGCGCTCGTTCTTATGTGTTATTGAAAACTCTTGAAATTAAGGTTGCTTCAGCCTGTTCTTAGGAGATTGATTCAGAGATGTTTTCTCGAAAGACCCAGACGACTGAGGCCATCCGGCCGATTAAAGACTTTAGGAGGTAAGGCCGTGTCCGCTCGTTCGGAGAGTTCCATTCCATATTAGCGACACATTCGTTCGGAAGATCTGGACGACTGAGACCATTCGGTTGATTATAAACTTTAGGAGGTAGGGCCGTATCCGCCTGTTCGGGGAGTTCTATCCTATATTAGTGATACATTCATTCAGAAGATTTGGGCGACTGAGACCCTTCGGTCGATTAGAGGCTTTAGGAGGTAGGGCCGTGTCCGTCCATTCGGGGAGTTCCATCCCATATTAGCAGCACATTCATTCAGAAGATCTAGACGACTGAGACCCTTCGGTCGATTAGAGACTTTAGGAGGTAGGGCAGTGCCCGTCCGTTTGGGGAGTTCTATCCCATATTAGCGACACATTCATTCGGAAGATCTTGGCGACTGAGACCCTTTGGTCGATTAGAGACTTTAGGAGGTAGGGCCGTATCCGCCCGTTCGGGGAGTTCAATCCCATATTAGTGACACATTCATTCGGAAGATCTGGACGACTGAACCCCTTCAGTCGATTAGAAATTTTAGGAGGTAGGGTTGTGTCCGTCCGTTCGGGGAATTCCATCCCATATTAGCAACACATTAGTTCGGAAGATCTGGGTGACTAAGACCCTTCAATCGATTAGAGACTTTAGGAGGTAGGGCTGTGTCCGCCCGTTCGGGAAGTTCCATCCCATATTAACGACACATTCGTTTGGAAGATCTGGACGACTGAGACCTTTCAGTGGTCGATTAGAGACTTTAGGAGGTAGGGCCGTGTCCGCCCGTTTGGGAAATTCCATCCCATATTAGTGACACATTCGTTCGGAAGATCTGGACGACTGAGGTCATTTGGTCGATTAGAGATTTTAGGAGGTAGGGTCGTGTTTGCCCGTTCGGGGAGTGTTTTCATCGAAGGTAATTTGAAGTCCCAGGCCACGCGTGGTTAATGAGTAGTAGAAAATATTGAAATTTTCATTAAAGGAAGAGTGTCGGGAAGTTCGGATCATACGCTGAACAGACGCTAACGGGAACATACGGCTCATGCCAGCCGTCTTCATTGTGGACTTGGAAGATCACCCTTCCTAATTCCTCGCGTGATGGTCAGGGATCTGGCCTATGAAGCGGCTCATTCTCTGTTGATATGTCACGCCTGTTGGGGGAAGGTAAGTTTCTTCCTTTTAAACTGATGAACTTCCACATTCTTCCGCTGTGGACCAAGAATTCCAGTTCATCATTGAGTCTTTTACACTCATCGGTCATGTGACCGTAGTCCCTATGTAAATGACAATATTTAGATTTGTCTTTTTTAGGATCTTCTTCCGTCGGACGAGGGGTCATTTGACATATGACTTGTTCTTTATTTGATATAAAACCCAGTTTGGAGTTTCGCTCAGTGGGGTGTAGACGCTAAACCTTTGCGAAGGTGGAATTCCTGGTTTGCCTCTTTTTGGGGAATGTCGGCGTGGCGACCGACTGCGTTCTTTCCTGCTATGGTGGCCTT
This sequence comes from Dillenia turbinata, assembly GCA_037126225.1. Taxonomy (NCBI): domain Eukaryota; kingdom Viridiplantae; phylum Streptophyta; class Magnoliopsida; order Dilleniales; family Dilleniaceae; genus Dillenia; species Dillenia turbinata. The sequence goes on along the minus strand of JBAMMX010000001.1, from coordinate 13,481,300 downwards.
TTTGTAGATCGAAGGCCTCTGCTTCTTCCATAACAATATATTTCTCCGCTCGGTAGTAAAATTCTTGGATGGATGCTGGGGGCTTTTTTGTGATGGAGACCTTTATGTCAGAGGAGCGCAGGCCTATTAAGAGCGCGGCCAAAGCGATGTTATGGTCCAGATCAGGGACTTTCAGCATTTCTGTCTTGAATCTCTCCATGAAGTTTCTGAAAGGTTCCTCTTTCCATTGACGTAATGATAAGAGGGATGTGGATTTCCATTTAACCCCTTGACTGATTACAAAATGGGTCTCAAATTGTTGTCGGAATTATGCGAAACTTTTGATACTGAGAGGGGGAAGAGAATTGAACCAGACTAGGGCGTTACCCTTAAGAGTGATAGGGAAATGTTTACATATCGCGACATCCGAGAGGTCTCTAGAGACCATCACTATTATGAAATGGGCAGAATGGTCACGGGGGTCATTTGTCTTGTCATACCGCTCCATGGGAGGTAGAAAGATATCTCTTGGCGTTGGTTCTGACAAGATCTTTGCATCGAATGACGATTCGCCTAGGGAGCATTGGAGATCTTCCCTATCCTTTGTGCTTGCTCTTTTTAGTTCAGCAGTCACGAGCTGTTCAATCTGCCTTTTCAGGTCTTGGGAGTCATATTGGGAGGCCGCCGATGGTTTCGGGAATTCTTGTCCGGGGGATTGTTTATATTCGGATTTTGCAGCAGATGAGTGGTTGTATGGCCCAAGGGTTCGACTGAGTCCTTCAACTATTTACTCAATCTTTGGATTCCAGACACCAATCCTTCCATTTGAGGCTGGTCTGCCTGTTCTGGTCCTGAGGCCATAACTTGTTCTGGGAGAACGGTAGGTTCAGCGGGCATAGGGATGTGCCCTCCTAAAGTAGGGGTGACTCTAGAAGACGCTCTAGTCTTTGAAGGCATGGTTACTGAAATGACCGAAACTTGTCTAGTCTGTTTCCTACGGACGATGCCAATCTGTTGGAGGTGGGTTATGAATCTATAAATATCAACTCCTTCTTAACTCGAACAGTATCTATCGATGGGTGGATACACCTACAATAACCATCAGAGGGTGTTCCGACGGGGAGACTCTGACGCTCAAGTCAGTAAAGAGCAGTTTTCGATTGAAAGAAAACAGACTGAGAGTTGAGGAAAGTTTGTTCCCTGTGATCAGTGTGCCCCCTGTATTAGGTTTAGAGAGCATACTTGACGTCGAGGGTTTTTAGATCTCTTATACCTGTGAGAGTCGTGCGCCTTGAGGGACTTTCACCCTACCTTCCTTATCGAGCTAATCCGAAAATTTCGGGGGTTAATATTTCAAATTGATCACGATCCTCATTTATCGAGAAAATTTTCATATTCGGGAGGGATACTTTTCTCATCTGGAAGATTTGAAACTTGTCTAGTTTGTTTCCCACGGACGACACCAATCTGTTGGAGGTGGATTATGAATCCACAGATACCAACTCATTCTTGACTCGAACAGTATCTATCGATGGGTGGATACACCTGCAAGAACAGTCGGAGGGTGTTCCAGTGGGGAGACTCTGATGCTCAAGTCAGTAAAGAGCAGTTTTCGATTGAAAGAAAACAGACTGAGAGTTGAGGGAAGGTTATTCCCTGTGATCAGTGTACCCCATTTGTTAGACTTAGAGAGCGTACCTGACGTCGAGGGTTTTTAGATATCTTATGCCTGTAAGAGTCGTGCGCCCTGAGGGACTTCCACCTTATCTTTCTTATCGAGCTAATTCGGGAATTTCGGGGGTTAATATTTCGAATTGATCACGATCCTTATTTATCGAGAAAATTTTCATTTTCGGGAGGGATACTTTCCTTATCTGGAAGATCCGAGATTTTCGGTTATGAAATAGAAAACTGAAATTAAGAAAATTCTGACCTTTCTTTAAATTTGTTCGGGGTGTTGCGTACTGTTTGATCGTTTAACCGATAAGGGACCTTCGAGATTTGTCTGGTTGAAATGTTGACATTTGCTTGATCAATCGGGATGACTATCTCTGTTCAATGAGTCACGATCGGTTAACGGAGCGACTGAGATCCTATCATTCAGTAGATCCGGGCGACTGAGACCTTTCGATAGATTGATCTAGACGACTGAGGCCTTTGGTAGACTCTTTTGAGAATTGACTCTTTTGATTTGGATTTTTGGATCACGTCCCATCAAGAGGTATAAAATATGTGATGATAATAATGAAAACATTGTCCACCACGAATCTAAAGAAAGCCCAAATGGGTGTGGCTACACAGGCCAAGTGAGCTGCGCCAACAGCATTTAGAGCAAAAAACAAAAAGAACCAAAGCATCATCAAAATTGTTAGAATCCGGATCACTAACTTTAATAATCTCCAACTTGAGACAAATTTGAACAGTTGAAAAACCTTCTATCGAAAACTTTCTTCCAAAACTCAATGTCTTAACTCTGCACGAAATAAATAATAAATCTCCAGCAAACAACCAAAATAGTGAATCAGACATATCACTTCCTCCAACAAATCTTTCTGCAACCCATATCATGAAAAGGCTCCATTTTAACCTTTACCAAAATTGTGAAATCAATTGTGTGATTGAATTTGATGCCATGAACGTGTCAAATCCATCTTCTTCGGATTATTAGCCTTTGTCGTCAAAGAGATCACTTAGTCACTCTCTTGAGTACTCATCTCCATTTTTGAACCAGACCAGTGAGAGTGTTTATGTGTGATATGGAGATAGTTGAAGTTTTTGATGGTTGTGTATGTTATCGACAAATCTATAGCTCTATCAATCACCGTAACAAGTAACAACTATATTATCAATATCATTAACAAAATTTAATTGGGTCATAATTTAAAGTTAAAAAAATACAATCATAATAAAATTAATTTTAAGAATTTAATTAAAATTTTAAAGTAAAGTTCAAGACTGTTATATGTAATTTCTCGATGACATTAGTTTAAGTTTGTAAACAACTACAAAATGAAACAAGAAATAGAATAGATAGGGACAGACACGGAAAGGCATCTAATTACGTAGTAAAAAGGTAGAAGCAAGCATGCCAAAAGTTGGATAATAGGAGAGTAGTAAAAGTGAATAAAGTATGGAAAAGAAAATTCTCGTGTGAGAAGAGGACAGTTGAGGGAACCACTTATAATTTATTGCCTAAAAGTTTCCACTCCTCATTATATAATTTTTTTTTATAACTAATCGATATTTAAAATTATAATAAAATTAATTTTAAGAATTCAATAAAAATTTTAAAGAAAAGTTGAAGACTGCTCTATATAATTTCTCAATAATATTAATTTAACTTTATAAAAACATGTGTAATGAAAGAGAAAATAGAATAGATAGGGATAGATATGCGGAAAAGGAATCTAATTATATAGTAAAAGGAAAGAAATAATTCATAGTATTTAAATCAGATTAATCAGATATAATTCGAATATTGACCGATGAAAGTTAAAAAGAAAAAAAAAAGTGAAAAGCAAGCATGCAAAAAGTTAGATACCGGAAGATTAATAGAAGTAGAATAAAGTATCGGAAAGAAAATTCTCATATGTTTCTCATATGAGAAGCGGACAATTAATTAAGGGGACCGCTTATAATTTATTGCCCAAAAGTTGTCAATTCTCAATAAATATATATATATATATATTTATAATTAATTGGTATTTAAAATTATAATAAAATTAATTTTAAGAATTTAATTATATGTAATATCTTGATAACATTAGTTTAGAATGAATCAAGAAATAGAAAAGGTAGGGACAGACACGTGGAAAGGGCATATAATTACATAGTAAAAGGAAGAAGCAAGCATGTCAAAAGTTGGACACCATAAAAGTATAATAAACTACGGGAAAGAAAATTCTCATGTGATAAGAGGACAATTGAGGGGATCGTCGATAATTTATTGGATAAAAGTTATTGCTCTTTAATATATAATTTTTGAATAATCAATTAATAGTTAAAGATATATTTTAATTAATTTAATTTAATTATTATCAGATCTATTTTTTATTTAAAAAAAAAAATCTCACGATGTCGTAGTTTTAAACTCAAAATCCAGTCAAGTGATTTAATATTTTTATTGGCTTGGCTAATGTCTAGATACAAATAAACGTTCAAAAAGGTCGTGGACCCCAACTAAAACGACAATCGTGTGAACTGGCAAAAGCCTCTTTTGTCCTTTTCTTCCCCTTTTGTTCCATGACTTACCCGTCTGTTTCCCGTTCAATGTTCATTCATCGCGCACCGTCCCTGATCTATTTCACGCGCTGGAGCTCTCCCCTCATTAAATAAGCTAAACATGAACAGCGAGTGCCTTTTTGTATTCAAAGCACAAAACAGTTGGATTCCTACACTTTACCCCCAAATCCATCCAGCTATTCTCATTTATTCCCACTGCCCACTAGACAACATGGTGAATCAGACCTGACCTCTACATACATGAAACAGCTTTCTGTAGGCAATCTATCTCACTGCCCACTAGACAAAGGGGAAGAATACAAACTTTTGATGGGAGTTAGGTTGGGTTTTGAACTCAGTTGTTATCACCAAGAATACAAACATATGTTCACCCACGTCAAGAAAAACTATAAACATATACAAAATAAACAATCCCAAATAGTTACTACCATTTTTGAAATTGCAGAATTGTATATGGTGTTTCCTTTTCAATTGAATTAGTAGCATTACCCTGTTGCCCATTCCAAAGGCAAGTGGGTAAACTATTTTGATTAGAGATTGTATTTTCTACATACTGGTTAGAACTTCAAAGAACATTAAATTTTTGTAACAGCTCCATCTTTGAACCAGACCAGAGAGAGTGTTTGTGTGTGATATGGAGACAGTTGAAGTTTTTGATGGTTGTGTATGTTATCGACAAATCTATAACTCTATTTATCATGATAACAAGTAACAGCTATATCATCAATATCATTAAAAAAAATTTAATTGGGTTGTAATTTAAAATTAAAAAAATACAGTCATAATAAAATTAATTTTAAGAATTTAATCAAAATTTCGAAGTAAAGTTCAAGACCGTTATTTGTAATTTCTCGATAACATTAGTTTAAGTTTATAAACACCCACAAAATGAAACAGGAAATAGAATAGATAGGTACAAACTAATTCCATAGTTAAAAAGAAGCAAGCATGCGAAAAAGTTAGATAACAAGAGAGTAGTAAAAGTGAATAAAGTACGGGAAAGAAAATTCTCGTGTAAGAACTAAGAAGAGGACAGTTAGGGGACCATTCATAATTTATTGTCCAAAAGTTGTCCCTTCTCGATATATAATTTTTTTTAATAATTAATTGATATTTAAAATCTTATTAAAATTAATATTTAGAATTCAATAAAAATTTGAAAGTGAAATTCAAGATGTTATATGTAATTTCGAGATAATATTATTTTAATTTTGTAAACACGTGCGTAATGAAATAAGAAATAGAATAGATAGAGATAGACATATGGAGAAGGATTTTAATTATATAGTAAAAAGAAAAAAGTTATTATATAATATTCAGATCAGATTAATCAAGTACAGTTCGTATACCGATAAATAAAAACTTAGAAAAAGAAGTATGGAAAGAAAATTCTTATATGAGAAGAGGACAATTGAGGGAACCGCTTATAATTTATTGCCCTCAGTATCAGAATTATAATAAAATTAATTTAAAAAAATTAATTATATGTAATATCTTGATAACATTAGTTTAAGTTTGTGAACACGCGTAATAAATCAAGAAATGGAATCAGTAGGGACAGACACGTGAAAAGGAAAACGCAAGCATGCCAAAAGTTAGATACCGTTAAAAGTATAATAAACTATGAGAAAGAAAATTCTCGTGTGATATGAGGACAGTTGAGGGGACTGTCGATAATTTAGTGGTCAAAAGTTATCGCTCCTCAACATATATATATTTTTATAATCAAAGAGATATATTTTAATTTATTTTATTTAATAATTATCGAATCTAATTAAAAAAAGAAATATTCTAACAATGTTGTTGTCATCTAAAACGACAATCGTGTGAACTGGCAAAAGCCTTTTTTGTCCTTTTCTCCCGTTTTTGTTACATTTGCTCGTCTGTTTCCCGTTCAATACTCATCCATCACGCACCGTCCCTGATCTATTCCACGGGCCGGAGCTCTCTCCCTTAATAAATAAGCTAAACTGGAACAGCGAGTACCTTTTTGTATTCAAAACACAAAACAGTTAGATTCCTCCACTTTACCCCAAATCCATCCAGCAATTCTCATCTAGTCCCACAGCCCACTGGACAACATGGTGAATCAGACCTGACCTTTCCATATATGAAACAGCTTTCTGTAGGCAATCTATCTCGTTGCCCGCTAGTCATAAAGGGGAAGAGTACAAACTTTTGATGGGAGTTAGATTGGGTTTTGAACTCAATTGTTATCACCATGAATCGAATTTTTTTTTGGGTGGGGGGTGTTAAATTGGATCTCTCTCACCATATATCATGAGAATATAACGTGTAGTCTTTAATCCCTCCAACAAAAAAAAAAAAACATATGTTCACCCACGTCAAGAAAAACTTTAAGCATATACAAAATAAAGAATCCCAAATGGTTACTACCAATTTTGAAACTGAGATTGTATCCTCCAGATATTGTCCCTCTCACTTGGGAAGATACTGCACTCCAGTAAAATAGGTAGGATAAAAAGTGCAATACTCCTTTTGCAGAATTGTATATGGTGTTTCCTTTTCAATTGAATTAGTAGCATTACCCTGTTGCTCATTCCAAAGGCAAGTGGGTAAACTATTTTGATTAGAGATTGTATTTTCTTACATACCGGTTAGAACTTCGAAGAACATTAAATTTTTGTAAACTACGTATCTTAAAAAAAATATGGTATTCTTTCTATACATATTGCATGGTTCTTTATTTTTAATTAAATTTATTGGATCACCTTATTACCAATCCAAAAAGATGTCTAAACCACTAAGTTGCATTCCCCACATATTGTTTCTGACTTGGTGGAATACCATATTTGGGTGAAACAAGAGAGCTAAAAATTGCAGTATTCTTTCAACAAATAATGTATCTTACTGTATTTTCAATTTAGTTACTTGCACCACCTTGTTGTCAATCCCAAAAGCGAAGGCAAGATGGTAAACCATTTTGGTTAGAAATTGCATTCAAGGCGGATTTTGTTAAAACTTGAAAAAATATTGTATTCGATTCTGGTACTATATTTTCAATTAAATTGGATGCACTATCATATTATTAATATGAAAGACAATTGTCTAATCCATTTTGACTCTGATGGTACCCAATCCAATCACAAGACCCGAAGACTACCAAGGCCTATTAGGCCATGAAACTCATGAAAGATTGAATACACTCATGTTCTCTTAGTGGAGTGCTCTCTCGGTTGAGCGTTATGGTTTATATCTTTTAACCGTCTGAGTCTTACTCCCTTGAGAACCTACATACAAAAAAATCACATTTTCACGATGAATTTTGTGACAAATTTTAAAAAAAAGTTTGTTGTTAAAAGTATTTATAATAAATTTAACAATAAACAAATTTTTATCCCTTGTAACTTGTCACAAATGTTAGCGACAAAATATATTAAATTCATTGTAAATTTAGCGACAAACAAATTTTTGTCACAAAATTCATCACAGATATTAACGACGAATTATATTTGGTCGCATATTAGCGACGAATTCTGCGATGGAAAAGTATCCGTCACAAATATATCTCCAACGAACCAAAGTTCATCGCTGATCTGCGACGAAGTTATTTTTCATCGCAGATTTTGTGACGAATCTGGGTATTTGGGGTCGAAAATTTAGCAACAAAATTAGTGACAAATTTCAAAATCAGCAACGAATTTTAGAATAAATTTTAAAATTTTACAACAAAAATCAAATTAAATTCTATAATTTTATCATTTTTCTTGTATATCTTCTTCCCGTCTCTCATCCAACATCATTATTAACTAGCAATCAATCATCATCAACATTATCAATATCATCACATACTAACGATGAAATAACAATAAATAATTTTAACAACAAAAATATATCAAGTCACAATATTCAAATATAAAAATCTAAAAAAAAACCATATTCAAATGTAACAATTAAACAATAATTAAAAGTGTCAAGAAACATCACCACCATCATCATCATCGAATAAATCATCATCATCATCATCACCATCACCATCACCATCACCATCACCATCATCACGCTCACGATCACGATCACCATCACCAAGAGCATTATCAGGAGAAAGCAGAAAATGGGTAATTTGAGTAGAAGTAAAAGCTAATTGAAGACGCTGTATTATGAAACTTTGTTGTGCGTGTAGCTCGTTAATTATGTCATCTCTTTGCCTTTGTTGTACATGTAACTCATTAATTCCGTCGTCCCTTTGCCTTTGTTGTTCGCGGACCGCTTGAAATTTATTGTCTTTTTCTGTTAGTAGGTCCTTCAACTGGCTTGGCTGTTGGTTCATTTGTATTATTTCTGTCCTTACTGCTGGTGGGGTGGAAGAAAATGGACCAGTAAGTCTGCAACTCCTATTCAAAGAGCCATCCCAAGTACTCTTCCCTTTTTTACGCCACCAGTTACCTCAAGTCATAAAATTATATTATCAACAGATGACTCAGATGAGTCAGTATCATCACTACCACTTGAATACCGCAATACAATCTCATCATATTTCTCCGACATTGTTATGAGATAAATTAGAATCAAATTATAATAACAATATATATAATATCGAAAAAAAATCAAAGTGTTCATTGACAATTTAACAATGTAATAAAATATCCAACAAAGAAAATCAAAATACAATAAAACATTATAAATTTAATGAGATATCCTTTCATTAGAATTAAAAGTTAACAGCTATTAGGAGTTTGAAATTATAATAGATTCAATGAGGAAGGAAATAGCATTGGTAAGTAAGAAAATTGACCTACCATAAGGAGAGAGGAGGTTATGAGTCTTGTGTTCAGAATGCAAAGACATTATTGATCCTCTAAATTTAATTAATAATGATCAAATAGAAGAACATTATTCGTCCCCTAAATTAATCATGAAAAGAAACTTGAAAGAGAAAAATCTAATAAATTTATCATCCAACGATGTATGCATTAACAATAAAGGCTTCAACCTATGCCTTGTTTTTCATTTTTTTTTTCAAATGATATAGGAATTTAATTGTAATAAAACAAAGTGTATCAAAAAATAGAACTTAACGAAATTAGTAATTTGAAATACATTGAAAATAAAGTGTAAAAGATAATAAATTCAACTTTCAAACGGATATATTGATCGATATTGGACACGACCTACAACTTTGGCCTCATAAGGTAGGTGAACTAAAAGTTGTTCCATAGAATAAAAAAATAACAGAGGGAAGTTCATTTCCAAATTATACAAAATGATAGGAATATCTATTTCTAACTTCTCAATGTGTAATTGTCTCAACACTGTTAAGCAAATGTCATGAAAAAAATACTTAACTCCGTAATGATACTCCATACAAAATTTGGTAAAAGTTCTTTAAAAACAATAAAAATTAGTCTTTTCATAAATATGTGACAATCATGACTCTTAAAACCAATTAATTTGTAATCCTTTAAATCAACACATCTCTCAAGATTTGAGGTATAACCATCAGGAAATCTCAATAATTTCAACCATTGACAAACAGTCCGTTTCTGATCCTTATTCAATGTATAAACTGTCTTTGGTTTTGGTCCTCTACTATTTTCATTAACATTAAACGTGAGTCTTTACAAAGAAGTTGCATATCTTTTCTTGCATTCAAATTATCTTTTATTTTTCAGTGACATCCATCACTGTATTTATGTCATTATCAAAAACATTCTTCTCAATATGTATCACATCGAGATTATGATGAATCATATGGGTCTTTTAATATGGTAGATCCTAAAATATACTCTATTTAGTCCATTTATGCGAACTTCCGTAGCCATGTGTTGTACTATGTGGATCTTCAATAGCAGATGAAAAGTGAATCACTTTTCACCAAATTTGTTCACTGGTTAATCTCAATGGAGGATGTATTTTTTCAATTCTATTTTTAGTGAACTCTTTTTTATTTCTTCTGAATTTATGATCTAGTGGTAAAAATTATCTATGACAATCAAAATAATTCGCCTTCTTGTCATGTTTCAATCTAAATGACTTTGATCTCTCCATACTTATCGGATATTCTAAAATCTCAGCGGTACTCCATCCCGATAACATACCAAAAGTTGGAAAGTCATTTATGGTCCAAAGAAGAGTAGCCTTCATTATAAATATCTGATCAGTATGAGCATGATACGTAGGAACACCTTCGTCTCATAGTTGTTTTAACTCCGCAATCAGTGGTTGCATATAAATATCTATTAATTTTTTTGGATTTTGTGGACCAGACACAACCAATATTAAAAACATATAAGGAATTTTCATGCATATACCCGGTGGCAGCAGATTGTACGGAGTTAAAGGCAAATATTACCAAATGGAGCAAACCCATCGGCACAGAGACCTAACCTAATATTTCGAGTCTCTTTTGCAAACTAAGGATATGTTCTATCAAAATGTTGTCATACCTCTATATCCGAAAGATTACACATTATCCCATCTTCTGTTTTATGATTTGCATGCCAATTTATGTATTCAGTAGTGGCTTTACATGCATAAAGCTTTTGCAATCTTGGAGTTAAAGGCAAATAAAATATTTGGCTGTATGGTTTACGTCGTTGATTATGATCTGACCTTCTATTACTCTTGTACCTACATTGGTTATAGAATTTACAAAATTCTACATTTTCATCATCTCCCCAATATAACATACGACCATCTCTGCATACATCAATTCTTTCCACCAGAAGACCTAAGTTTTTTACGAGCTTTTTCATATTGTAGAAATCATTGGGCATTATGTGATTACGAGGCAATACTTCTCCAATAACTTGAACAAAATCATTGAAACAATTTTCAGACACATTATACTCTGTCTTAACATTTAATAGTCTTGCGGTTAGAGATAATTTCATGTGACTATCACAACTATCCCACAAAGGTTGATCTGTAACTCTCAACACTTCTTGAAATTGATTACTTGCAAAAGTTTCATTATTCGCATTGTCATCAACACCTGTTATTTATGCCTCTTCCAATGGTGATGCATAATTAGTATATATTTGTTTAAATGTTGGAACAAAACTAGTATTTGCATGGCTCGATTCGGGAATAAAATTATGACTCGCTGCATCAATTACCATTCTCTGATATGGATTCAATTGATCATAATAATTCTAATCCCCTTTAATTGAAAATAACATGTTTCGTTGATATTCTTTATCAGATATAAACAGTTCACCTTGACAAATCCAATTATAATAATTCAGGATAAAACCAAATTTATAAAAATATTCCCTCACTTTATCACACTCAAAAAATTTACCATTATCACACTTTGTACAACGGTACATTGACTTATTCCTATCCATGAACTCAATTTTACTACAAGCAAAATCTAAAAATTATTCCAACCAAAAAATGAATTCATCAGTTAAATCTCGATATTCTGGTAAGTTCTTTTTATACATCCAACCTCTTTCGTTCTGCATTTTCTCTATTTACAATTTCAATATTCATAAAATATTAATAAAATACACTGCTAAGAAAAGGTATTTGATTGGAAACAAAATAATCATGTGATTAAGCTTATATTAATAAAATCTAAAAAAGTTACATTGATAAATACAATTTATCATAAATGAAAAAAATATACATATGAACTTATAAGTGTATATATACACATGAAATTACAATAAATTTCATTTTTCTCTTCACATGCCATATATACATACTAATTAGATAAATACAATTTATCAAAAATGAAAAAAATATATATTAGAAGAATGAATACAATTAAAAAAATTTTATTAAAAATTAAAACAATTAATGTTTAATATAATATGGTATTTACTGATAATAAATATACAGGAGAAACAAAAAACAACAAGACAATATGATGGAAAAATAAATACCTCAACTACTTAGATAGCTATTTTTCTCCTCTCTACTTGAATTCACCGGCCAACCGGAGCAAATACATCTGTAATACAAAATAGTTAATATTATTTATAAATATTTAATGTTATTTACTCTTTATTTCTAACAATGTATCAAAAAATTCATATATGTTTTTTAATAAAATATATTAATTTGAATTCATGATTTATAATATTTTATAATGTATTATTCGAAATGTATAAAAAAATTAATATAAAAAACATTAGCATATATAAAATTAGTTTGAAAAAATGATATATTTATATATAATATTTACATATAGTATTAACATATAATAAAAAATTAATTTTAAAATGAGAAACTATAAAATTATAAATTTGAAAAATTGATAAATGATAAAACATAAAGAACAAGGAAAGGAAAATCAACTCATATACTCAATATGTAACTAAATGATGAGATACATTTGACTAGCTATTGATATGAACATTTAACAAGTAAGTGATATATTCTATAAAAATAATATCAATTTTTTATTTATATTTATTATTAGTTGTTGCTATCGTAATTGATTGACAATTGACATGAGTATTCAATTTCCCTCACTAATATATGATTCTTATCTTTAAACAAATATTGCTTTCAAAATAACAACAAAAATATATAATAACATAAATACATTCATTACCACCAAAAAAAAAAAATTCATATAAAAAAATAAACATTTACATAACATTCCGTCAATAGTTTTGCATAAACTGAAGCAACATAAAGTAGATCTTCCAAACTTTACCAATGCCAAACCTAAGAGAAAATAATTAAACAAGTTAAATAAAATTTATATTTATTATTTTATCGCGAACCTCATAGCAGCTGCGACGGAGGGGGTGCTCCCCCTCCCTCCAGCGGTAGCCGCAAAGGAGGGGGAGCAACCCGCCCCCCCTCCAACCCAGATTCGGCGGCACAGCCATAGGATCTGTCATCCTATAACAGATCTGGCAGCTCTACTGCCAAATCTGGCGTTGGGCCAACAGATTCAACGGAGAGCCGCCGGATCTGTGCGAGAGAGAGAAGAGGAAGAGAGAGAGAGAGAGAGAGAGAGAGAGAGAGAGATTACAGTAGTAACGGTGGAGTATGCCTTCAAAGAGGAGAGTAGTTGAAACAAAGTAAACTAAATGAAAATAGAGCAAAATTTGCTAAGTGTAGGAAACATGCGACGAACAGGTGAGTTCGTCGCTGATTTTGCAATGAATGATGATTTCGTCACAAAATCTGCAACGAACACAATCATTTGTCGCAAAATCTACGATGGACTCTAATGTTCATCGTAAAATTTGCGACGAACAAACCCGTTCATTGCAAAATCTGCGATGAACTCTAACGTTTGTCGTAAAATCTGCAATGAACAAAGCTGTTCGTTACAAAATCTGTGATAAACACCTTCGTTCGTCGCATAATCTGTGATGAACAACTTGATTTGTCGCAAATTAAGCGACTAACTACGTTTCTCGTCGCAAATTCTATGACGAAACTATCATCCATCGCAGATTGTTCATTTTAGGGGAAAACAAAAAAATAAACAGTAGTGAATCCAAATAAAGATTTTACGAATAAAAGATTTTAATTCATAGGTCAACAAATAAAATAAAATAAGATCCAAACATTAATTATCATTTTTCTTATACTTTGCACATTTAATTTCGTGAATGGGAAATAACAACAAATATGACAAGCTTTAGTGATGATTTGGAAAAAGTTACTATTATATGTGTTTTATTTACTAACGATTAAACTATATCATTTGCATAAGTTTATACTTATTCTAATCTATTTAATGCACTGTTTGTTAAAGGGATGTTCAATTAAAACGATTATTAATTGTCGTCAGCATTATAGGTAGAGATAGTTATAATTTTATGATAAATTGTGGTGATAATTAGTAGTAATATAATGGAGGAGTGATGTCGTTAGAAGAGAGAAGCAGAAACGAAGCAAACTGAAAGAAAGTAAAACAAAATTTGCTAAGTGGAGGAAATTTGCGATGAATATATGAGTTCGTCACAGAATTTGCGACAAAAATGAAACATTCGCCACTGAATTTGCGACGAATCTAAGTGTTCGTCACAAATTTTGTGATGAACATAAAAGTTTGTTTCAAATTTTGCGATGAACTGTATATTTGTCACAAAACCTACAACAAACAAATGTATAGTAGATTCTGTGACGAACTTTTTTGTTCGTCACAAATTTGGAATGAATATCATTGTTCGTCACAGATTGACAACGAAGAAGGCTTTGTCGCTAATTTTACAATGAAGATTTTTTTTGTTCATTGTAAATTTTGCGACAAATTGAATATTTGTCGCAAAATTTGTGACGAATATGAATTTCGTCGCAAAATTGGCGACAAAATTAGTGACCAATTTTTTTCGACCCAAATTTGCGACAGATTTTCTTTTTTGTTGCAAATTTAGTGACAAATTTTCTGTCCGTTGCAAATTAGAGATGAAGTTTTCCCTTCGTCACTGATTTTGCAACAAACTTATAGTTTTGTCGCTAATTTGTGACAAATTATTTTGTTTGTTAGTAATTTAGTGACGAAATTTCTTTTTCATTGCAAATTTATCAACAAAAATTTATTTATTGCTAATTATGCAACGAATTTTTTTTCGTCATTGATTTCATTGGAAATTCGCGACGAACTGTTGTTTGTTGCAAAGTTTGTTACTAATTTGCGATAAATTTTTATTTGTCTCATATATCAATCGCTAAATTAATGTTTTTTTGTAGTGCTAGCTACTCATTGACCTCTCTATTATCCTAACTCTCAGCCCCCGGTCTTCTCGGTTATCCGACTTCTCAATGGATATGTTTCATCAATATAAAAGTAATCCCCATCACGCGATAAGTCCAACTTGGTATCATCCAGTAAGGAAGTAAATTTTTAACAAATTTAAATTTTACTTAATCGGATATAAACCTCTTCCAATCTCAGACAAATCTTTCTCAATAAGGAAACGGATCTTGGCCACCACTCCTGATATTGAAGGGAATCTTTGTCGTAACTTGAACTTCTCTTAATCAACAGGATTCTAAACTTCTCAAAGATCTTTGGCCACAGTCACTGCAATTTCGGAATATACTCAACAATCTCATTGTAAGAAAACTAGGGTTCCTACACTCCTAAACACATACGAAGCCTGCCGTACATGCATACTAAATATGTTCAACATAGGTAACATGCCAAATATATTTATTAACTCCATACTTTACACACAGAGACAACAAATGGTTATTTTACGGCCCTTTTCAATCTGTTTCTCATTATTTCACAATCGCTTTTTCTAACTTGAGTGTCAGAACCTTTCCTCTCAGAGCATCCTCTAATGGTATTTACAGGTCCTATTATCCATGAAGATCTAGAAGACTCCTCAACACCAGTTCCATACTTGGGTTAGTGAAGCAGTTATCTGTGAAGTAAAATCCACCTCCATCAGATGTGTGACATCCATGAGAACAGACTGACTTTTTAGCCAGCATATTTATGGCTTGTCTTAATGTTATTTCAATCACCATGTCACCGAAGAAAGAACGGAAACATCTCAAAGGTCATATTTGCAGTGGGAGGATAAATGTCCAATCCTGCAAACACACCTCCACCAATTCCTCTCAAAAATCAACCGGATACTTTGGCCATCCTCCGCCAGCATTAGACAGAAATACTTCCCTAAGAAAATCCCCATTCACCTACCACCTAACCTCAGAACTAGCTAGTTCCATTTGCTGCTCTAGCTTCTCTTGACAGAGTCCCCTACTCAAAGGTGGAGAGAGTCGAATCAAAGATACATGGGATAAGTAAGCAGTTGGAAGAGTTAACCACGATCGCCAACAAAAAGGATCGTTCTCTCCCTAGAGGTCAGAGCAATCGTGTTTGCATAGACTCCAACCTTAAAGGCATTGAGAGCACTCGATCATCTCCCAACATGATTCGAATGATATGAGAAAGCAGATCAAGGACCTCATGGCCGCTGAATTGAAATCTGCTAGTGCAAGAAAAGAAGACGCCACCCAATATGTTGCTAGCCTTTCTCCTTTCGATCCCAAAATCTTTACTGAACCAGTACCGCGAGATATACTCATCCCTTTTATAGAGAGGTATGATGGTACTACCGACTCTCAAGACCATATAACCCATTTCGTAATAGTTATGATTTTACTCCCTCCATTCAACATTAGGAACTTCTCCCAACTCCGATAATAGTTTGAAGCTCATTTCATGATCAGTTAGGGAGCCAAAGGAAATCTACCTCCTTCATGTCTATGTGGAAAAGGGAAGACAAGCCCTTAAGAGATTTTCTAGACAAGCTCAAGATCAAGATGATAAAGGTATTCGCTCTAGACCACTCCATTACAATGACAACATTGCTCACTGGTTTATGACCTTTAGGGATGAAGACTTCTATAACGAAAAATCTTCTATTTACTATTCACAAATTCTATGCTTGAGCAAAAAAGCACATCATAGCAGAAGAAGCTAAAGCTTTCGATAAATACCAAAATAAAGTCGGGAAAAACAAGTGCAGTTGTTCTCCTTGACAACCTTCAACCAAAAGGAGACGATCGGGACCTCATCCTCATCGCAAGTTCACCAACTACACTCCTCTAAATGACATGTCCAATCAGATCATGATGAAGATCAGGAATAAGCTTTTGGCCCCCGCACCTTCCATGGGATCATTCGAAGAAAGACAAGACTTGGTATTATTATTTTCATAAAGACTATGGCCACCTAATGGATGAATGTAGGAAGCTAAAGGATGAGTTTGAGGTCTTAATTCAGGACAGTAGATTCCAGAGGTTTATCAGTAGGGATCGAGATAACAACCCCCTTGATATCCACGTGCGGTAGCACGAGCGAATGACCTAGACGAACTACCACTCCTAGGTGCCACACGCAACCAAGCCAACGTGGTAATCCTCCATATACAGGGTAGACACCCCTCCTCAATATCCACATTTTTTAGTGAAGCTCCTCCTATTCTAAGTTCAACAGCCCTAATGGATACTCAACAGTGCCAGAAAGAATGGATGGTCACACTAATCTTGCAGAGGATTAAGGCTTCTGCTTCCAAAGATGTTCTCACCGCCCATGTCAAGAAGGGACAAAAGAAGATAAGACCTGTGATAGACTTTAATGATGATTATTAGTGGGAGTTAATCCATGCTGTAATGACTCGTTGTTCATCACAACCAGAATAAGCCAGTATATAGTGAGGAGAATTTTCACTAATCAAGGAGTTGGTTGTGATCTCTTTTATTGGGACGCTTTTCAACAGATTGGTTTTGATCACGCACACCTACAACCTCATGTTGGACCTATAAAAGGACTCTAAGGTAAGTAGCTCTACCCCAAAGGTACTATCCCTCTTCTAGTAACTTTTAGAACACCACCCAATTATGCAACTACTATGATGACGTTCAACGTAGTCAAGCTGTAGTCTGCCTACAATGCCATCCTAGGTCGACATAGTCTAAATGCTTTGGAAGTGCTACTGAGCACCAGGCATATGAGAATAAAATTCAGAACACCTTTGAAATCAGAATGCTCCCATATGATCCAAGGTCATCTACTATTTCAATATAGTAATCTCTGCCTATTATTTATTGTTGTTTTCTTTTTTTTGGGCAACTTTAGGTCACTAATTAGATATGTTGATTCAAGGTTTTTATAGTTATTCTTATAATAACATCTTCATTTCATATACTCCATTGTCTTTTCATAATCCCCTAACTGAATGAACACAAACAGTCGAGAACAGCTTGTGAGTATCAAACGCCCTCAAACATGTTGCTAATATGGGATGTAGCACCCGATCGAGCTGACACAGCATATTCTTTTGGCGTAATGCCAATAAAATTTCTCTTGGCACAATGCCAACGAACACTCTTTCAACACAATGCCATCAAATAATTTCATTTGGTACAGCACAATATGTCTCACTCGATGCAATGACATCAAATACTCTCACTTGGTGCAACGCCAATGAGTCTCACTCGATGCAATGCCATCAAATACTCTCACTTGGTGCAATGCCAATGAGTGCCACTCAGCGGAATGCCATCAAATACTCTCACTTGGGACTATGCCAACAAGTCTTTCTCAGCATAATACCGCTAAACTCTCTCTCGTTGCAATGCCAATGAGCCCTTCTTAACGCAATATCATTAATTGCTCTACCTTGATGCAATGCGAACGAACTCTCTTGACATAATGCCTTCCAATTTGTTTAAACGTGTCATCAAAATAGGAAGCAACTCCCAATCGAGTGGACACAGTCCACTCTCAGTTTAGCACATTGTAAAGGTTTTGCACCCTCGCTCTCTCAGCTCCATGCTCCTAGTATTTAATGGGGGCCTTAGCAAAATAGTGCCATTAAAGATCATGCAATGCAAACTAAATCTGATCCCAAATCTAGCAATTCAGACATCTTAAGGGGGGTTTGACACTCCCAATGCACAATAAACGTGACGATGTGAATGAAGCCTCAGCAAGAACACATCAAAAAATTGATTCATTCATTCAGCATAAGATATACAGTAGAAAAAATGAAACCAATGCTAATTAAGGAAAGATACATAGGGATAAAACAAGGGAGATAGAAGAAGTAAATCCCAAAGTCTATAACAAAGGAGGAGGAGGTGGACGAGCCCTCTGATGCAAAGATTGGAAATCGGCTCGAAGGGTTGCAGTGTCAGCACCCTCTTCGACTTCCCCTTGAAAAACATCATTCGAATAAGTATCGACTAGGCCCAGACTTGGTACTTTAGGGTTAACACTATCAGCGGCCGTAGTCGCGACCTCCACTAACCCTGCCCTACAAATGACCTTCTCAGCACACCATACCTTTTTGGACAATCTATGCTGGTTGCACTTGTCGCTATCAAATATCTTTGTGATAATCTCCTTTAACTCAACAATATTTTTATTTGTAACAATAAAGTGACTGCTCTTGCGCTTAAGCTAGCTTCTCAGTAGCTTGCAGCCTTGCCTCACACACCTTTGTTGTCGCCACCAGTCTCTCGCACTTCGCCAAAGCCACCTCAAGCTACTGAAGTGCCAACCTTAGGTTAGCTCTTAAGTGCTCAACCTCCTCGTTTCTGTTATCTAAAGCAGCCTTTGCAGCTCTCTCCTCCTCCATTTCCTTCTCTTTTGTGCTAGAACACCGTGCATCTAGGAAACCTCCTCACATATCTATTCCATATGGTGTTCCAGATGCCTGATTAATTATTCTCTCTTTAGTTTTTGAAACTCAGCTAAAGCTATAGTCTGCACAAAATACATTAGTCAAAGAAAACCAAAAATATAAATAAAACACACTGCAGAAAGAAGGTACGTATCTTGAGACCAAAGGACATAAGGGCATCGTCACCCTGCTTCCACGATAAACCATTTAACTCTAACTCAGTATGATAGTAGTCCATCTGCTCAACCACCCTTCTTGCCTCTGTAATATCGAGATAGAATTAATGGTGGTTGCCAACATTGATAGCTATAGTACCTCTCTCCCAAAGCCCCTTCCTACCATCATAGGACCTAACAAAAATAGAAGGGAGAGGAGCAGTCCTCTCTAGTATCTTCCTTTTGCCCTTTCGCACATATAAGGTTTTAAGAAAGGCATAAGAAGGTCCAGTTCTAGTCTCTCAAATAACGCACTTGGGGGGTGTACCCTTGGTCCCACTAAGAGTACTCCTTTGGGTGTCCTCTCTCATCCCTTTAACAACCACATCCTGTCCTATTAAGTCTTCCTCTCTGGTTTCTTCCTCCCTAGTTTCTAACACCGGAGATGATAGAAAGGTCACCACCAGCTCAAACCCTTTGGTTCCTGCCTATTCGGTCACCTCTTGAAGGGAAGCCCAAGCCACACTCGGCGAACCCCATTCCTCAGTCTCACCAGCTCCTTCACTCGGGTTTGGCAGCATCAAAACTTTTCATTTCATCTGAAATTGGGAGTCATCACTCGACGGGGCACTCTGTGTTCACACTCTCCCCACCTCCTTCGTGCTCTTATTAGCTTTCGGCCTCATATGCTAGTTAGCAGTCACTTTAATAAGGTCCTCTACTTTGGCATAAGGGAGAACATCAACAATCCTTATACCTTTCTTCTTCACCAAAAGAGTCCTCTTTACCTTCATTTTCTCTCCTAACAGCAATTCGACCAAAGATAACATTTACTGATCTACGAGGGCCTCTATGCAAATGCACTTATCCTTCGAGGAGCAATAACCCTCGACTAAACACACAAATCTAGAGTGATGAGAAGGTTCGAGGGACTTTAAATAAAGGAAAGGCTCCCAGCTAGCATTGGGAAACACCGACAGTCTCTCCTTCTTCATGAACTCCTAGAAGAAAAACTTTTGTATCCCATTTTTGTCAATAGTCTCCTTATAAAAAGATTTCTAACCCAACGCTGGTCTGGTTTGAAGAGAAAACCAACCTTCTGTGGAAGTCCCAATAGGACACCTGCCCAAGGTAAAAATCAAAGACAACACCTTGAAATCGAACCTTAAGCAGTGGAAACTCAACAAATTTGCTACAACCACAACTAGGCGCCAGGTGCTGGGAATCAAGATAGTCGAAAAAATATTCTAACATATCAAAACCTGGATGAAAGATCTCCTATATAACAATCTAAGGTCATACTTTACATACTACTTATACAATGGTACACTTCTTGCAGGTGGCCTTTTCACCTTATCTCCCTCCATTGGTGACAAAAATCATAATCGTTTCCCAAACTTATTGTAATACCGACTCTCGGTGTATTCTATAATGAATTTCATTTCATATATATATATAACTATATATATATATATGATGTTTCTACTACTATGTTTATGAATTTTCACTAAAAATTTTTTTTTGGTAAATCAATATTAAATATTTGACGGTAAAATATAAATCGGATCAATTTTGACTCAAAGAGATTCAAAACCTTAATTTAACATTAAATAAATTTAATTAGGTCTAATATAAGATTTTGGACCTAGTGTGTAATTATGAAAATTTTAGGGGTCAAATTAGAAATTTTATAAGTCAAAGGACTTGTTAGCAATTAACAAAACTTAAATGAAATGTGACAAATGTATTCTTGTATTGAACAAGTGTTATAGTGAGGAGGACAAGTGTTGGCCAAATGGAGATGAGAAAGGCAAGGTGGGCCAATGAGAACACATGCACAAAAAAAAAAAACCAATCAAAACACATGCAATAGTCAAAATGATCCTATGGTTTAGATTAATTGGAGATTTGATCCTAGGGTGGTGAGTTATTAACACAATAATAAAAGAAGAAGGCCTTAGAATGCTTGTTCATTCTTCCCAATTCGTGAGAACAAGGAGAGAAGCAAGAGAGGAAGACCAAGAAAGTGAGGTAAGAAATTTTTTCCTGTCTCACTTTAAATTTTATTTCTGTCCGTGACTTCATCTCTGTTTTAAGGAATCTTAGAGCCAGAATTTGAAAATGTGCTAGTTATATGAATTGTAGATCAAAGTCTTATCTTTCCAATGAGATGTGCCAAAAGTTATGGCACTTTTCTTGAAACTCGACATAGAAGTGTCCTGTTTCGAACCTTGATAGCAGTGAGTAAAAATGACCCCTCTCCAGTCTTAGTTTGAAGAAACAAAAAACATGAAAGTTATAGATATACTTCTTGCCTATAACATATAAAAATTTCAACCATTTCGCACGAGGAAATTGAAAGTTATACAATTTTCCTTAAAACTGTGTTGACAGAAACTTTATGTTTCACTAACACTTATCAGTCCTGTTCATGAATTTTGTTGAACCCCTTCCAGGCATATTTGGATAAAACTCAAACACGAAAGTTGTAGATCTACATCTTATCTATAACATGTTAAAATTTCATTAGACTTTGGTGAGTAGAATGAAAGTTATAGCTTCTGCACAAAAACTGAACAGAATCCAAAACTTAAATATGACTGTAAAAAAATGAGGCTTACCGGGAATTCTGTGATTTGAATCTGAGGAAGTGTGCAAAATGAAAGTTATAGTGATATCTCTTAGCTTTAAAATGAGATAAGAATCATCTGATTTGGACTGGTATAGCCAAAGTTATAATTTATTTTCCATGACTGCGCAGGTTAAAAATCTGCAGACTGTTTGTCTCCCTAAAAGTTATTTGAGTTGAACGGATGGAACACTTGATTTACGCTTTGTGGAGATATTGGGGAGTGTGTTATCCTCCCCTAACTGTGAGTGGGACTTGACATCTACTTTTAATTGATACTGTGTTTTAAAAAGGTTTTCAAAGACATGATTTAAAATGATATGATTGACCTATTTCCCTGGATTTATGAAAATGTTTTGTGATATATGGAGTGTCCCAACTTGTTTATATCGATATGCATCCATGATTTTGACACTTGATGATTGTGCCACACTTTGATATATCCACATGATTTTATGCTTCAATTGCATATTGGCACATGATTTTGACATGTTATGGCTTGAGATTTGGCTTGAGATATGTGATTTGGGCTGGATGCCCCTGTGGATACTGTGATGATGATGATATACTTCCTATGGCATTCCGTAGCTACGAAGGACATTTGGTAGAGGCACCTGTTGTGCCCGGATATGCCTCTGCAGGGGGTATCCGCCAGATTGTCATACATATTGTACGGACAGTCGTCGGTTAAACCACTTCGGGGAGGACCTTGGTAGGTCTAGCACCGACGAGTTTCCATACACGCTTGATCCTTGATACGTACAAGCTAGTTGGAGTAGTCTGTAGCCAACGTTGGGGTAGAGAGCCTTATTTTATTTCTTGCACCGTGAAAACCCCCAACGTTGCCCGTCCTTGGCCGTGGTTGGCCCTTGCCGGGATATTTTTGGCCGGCTCTACATGATATGACGGACATGCATACTGGATGCATATTTGATTTGATACATATGCCGTGAATGATTTATTGAGATGTCATAATATTTTTGCATATCATGGATTTATTGGGACATAATTTTGACACTCCTAATTCACCCAAAAAATTAATTGTAGCATGTCATCCCCCCGACTTGCTGAGTACCAACCCCCCTCTCTACGGTACTCACCCCTCACATTTCCCTCCTACAGGTGTAGACTCGGACTGAGAGATTTGTGCACATTGTTGTATTGGATATTCTTGGAGACTACTGGGCTGGGGTATGACTGCCCGCTCTTCCGCTATATATATATTGAGGTTATTGTATCATTTGAGGAAGTTAGGATGACCATTGTATTTGTTTAAATTGGGATGATTGTATTTATAATTCTTCTGGTCTGTATAAGGTTAACTCTCACTTGTTTTAATTTGCATTGAGACATACATGTATTATTTTTATCACTTAGGGATCTCTGTGATTTGGAAACCTGGATTTTGTGAATGCTGTCAGCCTTACGGTACTTCGATGTGCGAGACGTGGTGCCCGTGCATCGAGGTGCCGCGGCGGGCTGGTCGCGTTCCCGACTTGGGAGTGGGTTGGGGCGTGACACTTATATCATTAACTATCTTGCGTAAGTCGTCACGTGATATCGTGCTCTTGATATCATTAATACTACAATAAACACGAGACTTGGAAACCCTTGCCATTTCAATTTTCTTATGAATTTCTCTCGCAGATTTTGCAAACCCTAGTTCACAAAATACTTTCGCTCTTGATAACAATACACTCACGAGAGTGGAACAACCATAATATCTAGAACCAATCCTAGTTCACCTAAAAAGAAATATCACCAGGTAGATTTACGAACACCGAAACATCACGTAGCACATTTTATGTTTCACTTTCGTACCCATTCCACTTACACAAAACCATTCCCTCTTCATATTCTTCTATTATTTCAACTCTACTCCTAACATTATTTCTTTGAACTAGCATTAGGAGTGATGACAAATGATGATACATTGTCAAACGGCCCATACCACAAGACCCAAAGACTATCGAGACCCATTAGGCCATAAAACTCATGAATAATTGAATATGCTCCTGATATCTCGATTGAGTGCTCTCTTGGTTGAGTGCTATGGTTTATACCTTTTAACCCTCTCAGTGTTACTCCCTCGAGAAGCCAGCTACTTCTTGATCTCTCAGTCATCCTAACTCTTGGCCCTTGAGCTTCTTGGTTATCTCATTTCTCAGTGGATACATTTCATCAATATAGAAGTAATTCTCATCACACGATAAGTCCAACTTGGGATCATCAAGTAAGGAAGAAAATCTCCAACAAATTTAATCTTTCTTGATCAGATATGAACCTCTCTCGATCTCGGAGAAGTATTTCTTAATAAGGAAATAGATCTCAGTAACCACTCCTGTTATGGAAGTGAATTTCCGCAGCAACTTGAATTTCTCTTAATCAACAGGATTCTAAACTTCCCAAAGATTTTTGACTACAACACTTGTAATCTTAGAATATTCTCAGCAATCTATCTATAAGGAAACTAGGGTTCCTACACCTCTAAACACAAATGAAACTTGTTGTACATTTATACTATATATGTTCAATACATACAACTGCCCAGATATATTTATTAACTCCACACTTTACACATAAAGACAATACAGAGTTATCTTATGACTCTTCTCACTATGTTTCTTAATCTTTCACAACCACTTTTTCTGACTTGAGCATCAAAATTTTTCCGTCAGAATACCCTATGATAGTATTTGCAGACCTATTATGACAAAGATCTAGAAAACTCTTCAACATTAGTTTCACACTCGAGTTAGTGAAGGAGTTATCTATAGAGCAAAACTTACTTCCATCATATTCGTACTTTTACACACATTTGGGTAGAACTTGTAAAAATATTACATTTGAGTGAAATATGTGTGTGCGTGTGTGTGTTTGTGTAAAGCATTTTCTATTAAATTTGCAGCACCACCCTATTGTTAATTTCAAAGGTAGAATGCTTAAAACCATTAGGGTTTGAAGTTGCACTCTCCATTTGAATATTACCTTGTTGAAAGTAAAATATATACAGTTTGAAAACTTTTCGCTAGTCTTCTCATCATTTGGCTATCATTTATGGTTGTCCAAATAGCTTCGTTGCTTGGACAAGAAAAAAGAGTTATCAGAGTATCTCTCTAAAGAGGAGAATTCTGCACCTGGTTATTTCGGGGCTTTTTATGAAGCTTCCTTTTTTTTTGTAAGGTTATTTCCTATGAGCATTCTAACCACTTCAGACATATTTGGTCTGTGACTTGGTAGGTACTGAGTGCATAATAGAGCTACTTTGAATCATTTCCCCATGCTCAATTCCATCAAAATTATCTTTCATATTGTTGTCAACTAGCATTTTTAGCTACCAACATTTGATTGGTATAGCGGGAAGGGCGCTGTGACCTAATAACCAAGCGCTCGAATTCGAATCTTTTTAAGAATGGAAAAAACCACATTGGGAGAGCCCCCTCCTGCAGGGACCTGACAACGGTTTGGCACAAATTAGTAAGAGTGAAATTCCAGATATCGGGCGGCGGACCAAGTCCAAGACACAAAAAAAAGAACTAGCATTTCTAGCTTCTTTTGCCTAGTGAAATTTCTTGAATTGTAGTATGCCATGTAAAAATATATTTAATTAGTCTAGCTAAGAATCTTCTTTAATAAGTTAAAAGTAAAAACTCCCCTTCTTTAACTAGTCCAACATAGCTCCTTTCTAGTTAGCCGTTTTCCTCAAATTATAGCTCCTAGCTTGCTATTTTCACAAATTCTAGAACTCTTAGCATGGTGATTAGTTCAAAAGAAGAATCCCAAAGCCAAATTTATATTCTTGATTTTAAATAATGATCAATGAAATCAAACCATTAATTCCTAAATCTTAGACCTATGTGATTTTGAGGGGAAAATATAGAAGAGGAGTTTGGACTGAAAAAGAGAAATGGAGATGGAGATTGAGAGAGATTTATTTGTTCCAAAATTTTGAGGGGAAAAAGAAGAATAGAGGGGAAAAAGAAAGGAAAAAGCTAATGCTTGAGGAAATAGCTATCGATGGTAATCTGCTTAACAGCTTTTCATAATCATTCAGGGCTATCCGATAAGAGAGACAATTACCACTAAGTTCAAACCTTTCTACATTTTTATAGGATTCTAATTCCCGTTGACTCTCAAGAAGGAAAGAAATGTTTCTAAAATTCTAAATCTTTCTTAATTTCAAAGAAATCTAAATTTTTCGAAAGTCTTTAACTACAATACCTACTATTTCAAAAGATCTTAGACAAAAGGAAGCCAAGGTTTTTTTACATCCCTTAAAAGGCTATAAATATAAAGCATAGGCAACCCTTAAAGGGGACTCAATTTTGACACATGAGAGATAGACAATTCTATACGCCATTCAGAGGGGGTTTCATACTTAATTATATATATCATTCAGAAAGAGATTTCATACCTATTTATATACATCGACAAAAATAGAATATCATGCCCAATCTGATATAGTCAGAGGTATGACTCTATAGTCGATTCTATACGATCAGCGGTATGACTTCATATTCAATTCTATATATGATTAGAGGTATAACATACATTACATAGACTACATCACATGGCATTATATATGCAATATACGATATGTACTTATACATAGCACTTACCGTATAATACTCATGCATGCTACACATACACACGGGGGGCTTTGATATCTACTCGAACGATGCATAACATGCACAGAGGCCACCAGGGCTATATCTATGACTACTATCAGTCTTCATTTTATCACTCTTACTGATTTGAGCGTCGGAATCTCCCCATCGGGCTAGCCCCAGTGGGGTTTTTATAGGTTTCTTATCCGTAAAGAACCGATAAATACCATCGGCATCAATTCTTTGCTCAAGTCAGAAAAGCAGGTATCTGTAGAGCAAAAACCAACTCCAATAGCTACCATGGTTCAAAAAGTTCGCAAAAGATGGAAAAACTATATTTTTGAGTTAATATGGATTTTATCACTGAAAAATTTATGAATTCGTCTAACAATCGCTATGAATTTTGATAAAAACTTGCAAAAGTTCAATTTGTATTAAGAAAAAAAATATTTTGAAAAGTAATGAGAAACCTTTTTTCAAATAAAATATAAAGGAATCAACGCAAGTCCCCCATGATCAAAACTGAACTTCTTTGTTTGTGGCGAATTATGTTAATCTAGATATTTAAATATATTTAATAATATTTATTTTAATTTTAATTTAAAAATTTTAAACTTGTTAATTATGGTAATCGAAATGAGAAAGGTGTGAACGAGAGTTTGAAAAAAAAAAACAGAGAGAGAGAGATACAAAGAGTAGTGTTTTATGAGTTCCGTTTAAGTTTTTTGAGTTCCGTTTAACTCACCATCAGATGGAGCAGTGGAGGAGAGTTCCGTTTAAGTTTTTCGAGTTCCGTTTAACTCACCATCAGATGGAGCAGTAGAGGAGAGTTCCGTTTAAGTTTTTCGAGTTCTGGATGGATCATCCTCGATATCAGGAGATCGTGTCGGAGGCTTGGGCGGTGGATTACCATGGCACTCAGATGTATCGCCTATACAGGAGATTGAAAGGTTTGAAACTAAAATTGAAGCAATTGAACCGCAAGGATTTTAATGACTTAACCGCTCGAGTTCAGGAGGCTCGAGAGTGTTTGGTTCAGATCTAGCAGGAGTTCTTGTCTAATGAGGGTCGTGACTTGGAGGAGGCTGAGAGATCAGCTGTTGCTCAGTATTACACGCTTTTGAGTATGGAGGAGAGTATGTTGCGTCAGAAAGCTAGGATCCATTGGCTTCAGTTGGGAGATCAGAACACTGCTTTCTTCTTTAATTCGGTTCGTCAGAGGCGCAACCGAAATTCCATTTGCTCTTTGGTCACTGATGATGGTATTCGGATCTCTGATTCGAATGATATTCGGAGGGTAGCAGTTGATTACTTCAGGGGTTTATTTTCGAGTAGGCCCAAGGATGGTGAGTTAGACTCCGGTACTATTTCTTCATTTCTCCGAAGAAGGCTATCTGAGGATCAGATTCGCTCTTTAGAGAGCCCAGTGACGGAGTTAGAGGTTCGGGAGGCTATGTTCTCTTTGGGTAGGCATAAAGCTCTGGGTCCAGATGGGTTCAGTGTTGAGTTCTTCAGATCTAGTTGGGATACTGTGGGTTAGGATAACACGAGGGCTGTCTTGGATTTTTTTGCTTCCGGGAGACTACTTAAGGAGGCTAATGGTACCATTATTACTCTCATCCCGAAAAAGAATAATCCGACATCTTTATCGGATTATAGACCCATTTCATGCTGTAATACAATCTATAAGTGCATCTCGAAGATTATAGCGGTGAGGGTGAGTCAGGTGCTTCCTAGTATTATTGGCAGTGAGCAGTCTGCGTTTGTGAGGGGGAGGAGAATTGGGGATAATATTCTCCTTGCCCATGAGCTCCTTCATGGTTATCACCTAAAACGCGGCTCCCCCTGTTGTATGTTAAAGGTGGATATCATGAAGGCATACGATTCAGTGGAGTGGGATTTTCTCCGAATGGGTCTAGAGTATATTGGCTTTCCTACTTGATTGATTGATCGGATTATGGAGTGTGTCTCTACGGCAAGCTTTGTTGTTTCGATCAATGGGGAGTTGACTGATTTCTTCCGGAGTTCGAGGGGTCTTCGGCAGGGAGATCCGATGTCCCCCATGCTCTTTGTCATAGTCATGGAGGTCTTCTCGGGTTTGATGCAGTGGATTTCTGAGGGGCCTAACTTTGAATTTTATTGGAGATACCATGAGGTTAGTCTATCTCATCTTTGTTTTGCGGATGACTTGATGCTTTTCTCTCGAGGATGTCCATCTTCGGTCCAGAGTATTATGGATAGGTTAGCTCAGTTTGGGATGCTTTCTGGTCTTCGGATGAACCCGCGGAAAAGTGAGATTTTTTTTGGAGCTGTAGATCAGGGGGTAAGGGAGGAGATCTTGAGGACTTCAGGATTTCGGCAAGGCCTCTTGCCTGTCCGGTATTTGGAGGTCCCTCTTTTGTCTACTCGGCTTTCTGTCACGGATTGTACTCAGTTGGTCTAGCGTATTACAGCTCAGATTCAGCATTGGACGAGTAGACGTCTTTCCTATGCAGGCCGGTTACAGCTGGTTAGCTCTGTTCTGTTTTCGATCCAGAATTTTTGGTCTTCTATTTTCCTCCTTCCGAATGTGGTTTGTAAGGAAATTGAGCAGTTGATGTCGAGGTTCTTGTGGTCGGGTCCGTCTTTAGACCGCCATAAGGCCAAGGTTGCTTGGTCGATTGTGTGTCGTCCTAAGGAGAAAGGGAGTCTTGGGTTGAAGCGGGTCACTGATTGGAATAAAGCAGCCATGCTTAAGCATATTTGGCACTACTTTCTGATCCGGAGGAAAATGTTTGGATTCGTTAGATTCGGAAATATCTTTTGCGGGATCACAACCTATGGTATGTCAGAATTCCGGATAAATGTTTGTGGATTTGGAGGAAGCTTCTTTCGTTACGTCATCTAGTAATGGAGCTTATTGCTTGGCGGATGGGTGATGGAAGTCGTATATCTTTATGGTATGATGACTGGTCCCCTATAGGTCCTTTGATAGAGGTCTTGGGGCGACATTCCATGGAGAGGTCAGGATTTCCTGCTGAGTTTTCTGTTTGGGATGTATTTTTGAGTGTCACTTGGATTGATTATGTTTAGTGTGGTGAGCAGCGGTCTTCGAGGTTCCAACGAGCTTTTTGTGACCATCTTCGGGATCTTATTCCGGAGACTTATTGGCCATATTCCTCTGGTTGTAATAGAATCGAGTGGACGATCAGATCAAGTGGTAAGTTTTCTATTGCGTTGGCTTGGGAGCATCTCAGGAGTTCTTATCTGCGGGTCCAATGGGTGGACATGGTCTGGTTCTCGGGGGTGATTCCCCGGTTTGCATTCTTTGTCTGGTTAGTGTTCATGGAGCGGCTTCAAACGAACGATTTCTTATTCAGGCTTCATCTTTCGTCTTCCTCGACTTGCCATCTCTGTGGTAGCCGGAGAGAGACGATTGATCATTTATTCTTTTGTTGTTCCTTCTCAAGAGAAGTTTGGAGATTAACTATTGCGCATCATGTTCCATCGTCTTTTCCTATTTCTTGGTCAGACATTCGAGATACTCTGTTGTCTCCTGCGAGACATAAGCTTCGTAGGAACAAGGGGTTCAAATGTCTACTCAGTGCTTGTATTTATTATATTTGGATGGAGAGGAACAAAAGAAGGAGAGGCGAACGTCAGTTACCCCCTTGGATCATTGCGGCTTTTGTTAGAGTAATCTTACCATTGACTGAGGCTAGATATTAGTTCTCTTTTTGTAGTTTGTTGATCTTTTAGGCTTCTCGTAGTTTGTTCGAGATCCTGTTTTCCCCTTTTTTTATATAAAATTCTTTTTTATAAAAAAAAAGAGCAGTGTTTTAAAACCTAGACCGGGCCGGCCAGTCCAACCGGTTCGATCGGGAACCAGACCAAGAGCCGGTCTGGGTTTTATAAAATAATCGGATTTTAAAAATCCGGTCAAACCCGGGTTGGACTGGGCGGTTGGACCGGAAACCGGCCCAGTCCAACCGGGTTTTTTAATTACTGAAAAAAAAAGCAATGGAGCTTCGAACCCAGGACAACAAGGAGTGAAATGATTTATTTGAGTTGTGAAAATCACTAGACCATAGTGCTATGTTGGTATTTTTTTTCCTTTCCTTTCCTTTTCTATTTTATCTCACCTCTTCATTTCTTTTTTTTTCCCAATTGTTTTCACTTGGTTTTTATTTTTTTTTTCTTCATAACTCTTTTCTTATTGTTTAAATTAAATTTTGATATTTTAATCTATTATTTGAATTAAGTTTTAATATATTTGAATAATATTTCGTATTAAATTATATGAGATATTTAGATGAATAAATTATGTTATATTAATATTATATATTTTGAATATGATATGATAATATTTTGTAATTAGATATATAGATTTTTTAAATTATTAATATATTATAATTTAAATTTATTTTTGATATCATGATGACGTCATCCAGGTTTTTTATCCGGTCTAACCGGTTTGACCCAGTGACCCATTGACCTCTTGACATGATCGGTTCGTACTCCGGTCCGGGTTTCAAAACACCGAAAGAAAGAGAGATAGAGAGGGAAAGAGAGATAGCTTGGAACAAAGAAAAAAAAGAAAGAAAAATAAGAAAAGAGGGGGGAAAGAAAAAAAAAAACAAAGAGAACAAACTAAGAAAATAGAGGACAAAAGAACAAAGAGAAAAAAATAATTAACAAAAAAGAAAAAAAAAACAAAGAGAAAAAAAATAAAAAAGAGGGAGAAGAAATGGAAAGATTAGGGTGAGGAATGAATAAGTAAGTTGATGCACAATGTATTAGTTTGAAAAATCAATCTCTTCTTAATTTCAAAAATCTCCTTAATTCACTCAAAATATAATTTTCTAAGACCTCATTCTCCTCGATAAAAAAGGGAGCTCACTTATTTCTCCTTAGATTTGACCAATGTAAATTGACGCCTAGCATTTTTTTTCATCTCTCTGTTTTGCACATTAATAACTTGTTTGGATGAGGAGATTTGGAAAGAAAAGAAAAAATTTAAAGAGAAAATCATGATTTTTTTTTTTTGGAGTTTAATTATGAGAGATAAAAAGAGATTTGGAGGGAATTCAAATCCCTTCAAATTTAAATTTTTTTCTCTCTCAAAAGAAATGGAAGGGAGAGAAAATATAAGAGTTAAAATATTTTTATATTTCAAAAATACTATTTAAGAACTAAAAATAAAATTTTTTATTTACATTGAGTCCTATTCATTTTCTTTTTTTTCATAAAACTTTCAAATAAAATGATAAGAAAATTATAATTTTTTTCATTTTCTTTTCTCTCATAACTAATCTTTTCTTTCCTTTTCAAAACTTTCAAACGGACCCACTAGTTCTGTATTTCAAATGTGACTAAATGGGGTGAAATCCCTATAAACTAATGGAGTTGAATCATTCTTAATCTTCATTTTTCCAAATTTTAGGGGGGGGGGGAGAAAGATGCTTGTTGGGAATTAGTATGACAAGCAAATTTGATGAGATTAACATGCAAATGCTTCCGAGGATCTTGCATGATCTGAAATGATATAGATTGGGTAGCTATCACCATTTAATCAAAATTGAATATGCAATGATTATGGTTTGGTTACATATATGTTGGCCTCTTTTGTATCGGCACTATGTGATTATATGTCTATCAGGGACAACTCAAACGGTAAAATCTCTTTATTTCTATTCTTTTTTTCCCGATTTGATCCACTTAGTTGCATCTCCTTATATCAAAGAAAAAAAAAATATAATTAGGTATAAAGGTGTGTGTGTTCATACTTAGGAAAATGTCAAGAAATCTACAATGTTGAATAAAGAAAAGACGTCTTCCTTCTTTTACTTGTTCAGCCCTCCCTTCTTATTTGTTTTCCTGTAGACCCTCTTTTTAGAAATGGTTCTATGATACTAATACTCACCAAAAAGGGTCTCTTGTTGGTTTCTTTTAACATTTGGAGCAGTTGGAAACGTAATACCAATAAGGAAGCAACACAACTTAAATTAAAATAACATTGTACTTTGCGTGTACACTATCACCATTTCTTCTCTTCTTTATTGTATTTGGATCAACTCGAGAACTGATATTATATAAATTTTTAATATAAAAAATTATTAATATAATTATAATTTAAATATTATAAGAAAATTTAATTTGCAAAACATTGTATTTTTAATGAAAAATTTTATTTTAATTATAAAATACAATAAGTAGAAATTGAGGTTTTTCAAACATGCTAAACTTTTGTGAGAATTTTGGAAAAATTCTATACAAACATCTCATCCAAAAGTTACAAAATTTTGGAAAATTTTAGCAAAAGTCTAACGCCAGCATGAGAAAGTTAAGGGCAATTAAAAATTATTGATATAATAATACTTTAAATATTTTCTAAGAATTTATTTCGACTTCCATTCGCAAAACCTTATATCTCATATAATTTTTTATTTTATTTTTTATTTTATTTTTTTTACGGTAGCGATAAATTATTATATGTAAAATAAAAAAATTGAAATAAAATGAGTCTTCCCAAACGGCATCTACTAAAATGCCAAAGTTTACTCCATTAATATCTAAATTATCTTAAAGAAAGAAAGAAGATATACTAATTTAACATTGCAATTCTTCTTAATTTTAAACAAATATCACCACAACATTTTCACAATTTATAATCTCTTGTAAGCTTTTTTTTTGGGGTAATCATGTCTCTTGTAAGCTTAAATATATTGGAACTGTGCAGAATCACCTTTGGTTTGTAAAACGTACCATATTACCATGACAATGATAATCAATTGGAAAGCTTATATCAAAAAGGGAAAGCTTAATTAATCAACTATAATTCACTTCAACTAATTAAAATAATAATAAGAGAATAAACTTGGGATTATTGAGATAATATTTTTGTGAGCCGAGTAGAAGGGGATTATTAACTTGGCATGAGAGACGGCAATGAATAATAGTTGAATGATCCACATCCACACTCTTTGGAAAGATAGGCCCGCTTCTGCTTGCCCTAAAGGGGAAAATAGAACGAGGGGTGGAGTGCCCAAGAGGATCATTGAGAGGAGAGGTAAAGACCTGGACCCTTGAATTGAAACTACGGAGTTCCCATTGAGTGCTGCTCTTTTTTGCTCCATTTTGCTGTTTTGGTTTCGGTTTTAACTACTACATCTCCTCCCTCTGGTGTTTTAGAAAAACTAAGAGGCGGTACCTGGTTTCAATTATAGAGAATTAACAAGAAAGCTAAGAATGCCCTGTGCAAGCAATTCTTTTTTTTTTTTTTAATTACACAGAGATTTAAAACTGGAAAATCCAAAGAAATGGGTTGCGACTAGACTATCCCTTTGGAGATCACGCAGTTCTATTCTCCAAAAGGCAATGACTAAGGTACATGTTTAAGCAGTTCAAAATAGATCTGCAGGATGGCAGGTTCAGCACAAACAAGAAAACCAAGAGTGTGTTTTTCACCAAAAATCATACCCCTAATACCTGAAGACTTATTAAAGTTTTCAGGTAATTTATAAGGAAAAGGGGCAGAACTGAACATAACAACAGCGCCATTCATTAGAAGTTGGAAGTCTATGACAAGGCACCAACTGATGAAGCAATTAAAGTCTTTGTGCAACCAGAATTACGTGCAAAAGCTGAATGAAGAAACGAGAATTATATGTTTAAATGGGTAGAAATATAGAATGGAAAAATACCATATCTGGCAAAAGGGTTAAAGGGGACTTGTTGTCTAAAATTTAGAGCAACTGGTGCTTTTCTGAATCTTGATCGTCTGAAACCCATCGAATGAAATCATTACAATACCAAAGACAAAAATCAAGGAAAACACGTGTGAAATAGTATCCTTAATCTAGGCACCCGAGTTGAGAGAGTGGGTGTTAATTGGGTTTTGGACTCCATACGGGCTAACTCAAGATAAATGATGTGAAAGAGTCATTGGAGTGTCGTAGGCTTCTACTTCTGAAAGGTTTAGCTGAGAAACACCTCAAGCCACTCCCCGGGCAATATATATATTAGGATGTATATATATCCTCTGCCCATTTCATTGTGCATCATCTCCTTTTTGGTATCAGGATTACTCACCCAATCCCATGTTCGCTTGTCTATAAGAGATATATAATCTACTCTCCGAACATGGGTGCTCTTCACATTGATGTTCATCAATTGCCAAAAAATCCAGCTTTCATTTTTCCTCCCTCGGTATCAATAGTACCCTTGTTGCTTTATTTCTGTTCATCAATTCCCAAAGAATCAAGATTTTGAATTATTTTCTCAGACATAATCAGATCATTACAGCCCAACACCACGTTAAGCAGATTTTTCTTTATTTCTTTCTTTCTTTTTTCCTTTCTGTTTTTGAGACTTGCATTTTCACTACTGACGGGCCGTTTTCATTGCCTTTAGGCGGTTGCTGGTCGTATAAGAACCCTTTGGTTTGGCTCGGTCAAGGCCAACAACACTGACCAAAACAGACCGTGATCAATGACCAACACTAATTATAAGAAACAAAAGAAAAGGACAACAAGGCACATGATCTCTTCAATTTAAATTTTAAAACCAAGGCCTCCATAAAGGGGAGTTGGGGAGTGGGAAGAGTTCTGAGCACCGTATAACATGCTCTTGCTTTGATAATGGTCCAAACTAGAGCCCTGTTTCTGGCTTAACAGATAAAGAGACCTAATGAATCGTATCCTATGATGCCCACAGATCAAGCAAGGTTACCCAGGCCCAGGGTATTATTTCAATAGTAATGTTGGGGAGGCTGCTCTTCTAAAAGATACCCTGGAAGGGCATCACCTTGTGCCAGTAATATCAAGTGTCAATATTTATGTCAACCTTGCCTAACAATGAGGAGAGATTAAGTAATAAAGAGACCAAATGAAGTCAATCAAGAACCAGCTGCAGCGTTGAGAGGCCCATCCAGGAAATATATCGGGTTTCTTTTTTTTGGTTTCCCCCAGAGCTATATTCTAATTAATCCAATTTGACGGAGGCCTTATTTAAGGGATGGTTTTCCCAACGTAGTTTTTTCCATTTTCAAGTTTCGAATCTGAGACTTGATTAACAAACCTAACACCCGATCCCACTAAACTGATTATCCGTTGATAAAAATATCGGGTTTCTTCTATATCTGTGCCCATGCACTCTGCTAAGGCTTGCTACAATTTTCGTCAATGAGGCTTTGGCAGAACAGGTTTTGACAAATTGAATGTGCAAATTGTAGTCAAAGCCTTAAATCCAAATCCCGGTGCAAAAGAAAAAATGCAAGTTCATCATTACACAAGAAAGAACATACACACCAAGTCAGGATGCATTCATTTCAAGTGAATGCAATCTCTGGCTATGAAAATATAACTGCTTTAAGAATTTACAGCCCAAAGCAAATATAAGTGTCACATCTTACCTAAAACTGAAGCAGCAAAAAGAAACAGGAGTGAACTTACACGCTTCCCATATCCATATTTCTGTTGCTTAGTCAAGTAACACAAGTTGAAGAGTTTGAGGGAATCAGTGATGCACTGCAGGAATTATCCACATTTTCCAGTTTCAAGGACACAGCTCAGTAGGTGTGGAATCTAAAACCGTGCTAACAATAAAAAAGATGAGAAGATTCCAAGCCCACCATAGATCACATCAGCTTCCCTGAAGAAAATAACAACAGAAAACAGTAATAGCTGCAGAGCAATGTAAATTTAGTCCAGATGCTTAATGTCTTCAAAATTGAACGAATTTTTATCAATAGTTCTTTCTTTTGTAGGATTTTTCATTGTTAGAGATGAACACTATTAATTTCAACTGAATAGCTTCAGTAACTTGAAGATGTAATGAAAAAGTTTCAGGTTCTGGTCATCATCCTGCCCTCAATCCACTTTTTGTCTGCACTCTGCTCAACAAAAATTTTGCTAGTAACACCATCATGTGCTAGATAGTTCATGAGTACGATTCAAGGAGAAGCAGACATTTCATATCCAGGGAAAGGATTTTAGAAGTCCAAATATAACATGTATGTTGAAGCAAATCAGTTTGCTCGTTATAATGTCATGGATATACATTTACACATAATAGAAGGTACCTTGAGAGCATTTTACACTTTAAGTACAAGCTAATTAAGGGTAATAGTTTTAGATAAAATTTTAAAAGTGCCCGTTACAACATTGTATGCTTTATTCACCAAGATATGTGGCCACCTAACCCATGAGAGTATGGTTTGCAAGGTGTTACAAATGCCAACTCACAAGCATTTTGACATTCCAATCACTATAAGTTCCACAATGAATTTGGATAGTTAAGGTTTGTGAGATGTACCTTGTACTCAAATTGGTTCAGCATTTCACCCGTGGCTTCCAGATCAGCCTTATTTGCCAATAAACATAAGCAAGGCACTCCTCGGATAGAGCAGGAAATGTCATCTGAAGATATGCCTCATCCATCTCCAATTCCAAATCTACAATTAGACATTTTGTATTCTCATTCTGATAATGTGAGGTTGAACCATTGTAATTTTCAGAAGGTTAGCCCATCAATCTGAAATCGTCAGCCAAAGGGATATTTTTACCACCATGTGCACTAGAGTAAATAAAATCATTGGTAGTCAATATAAAGAAGCATTTTCCACTATCCACCTTTCTACTACTGAGTGGCTCGTATGGTGTCGCATAGGGATTCAAACTTGAATTTCCAGCCTCCATTTATCAAACATACAAGACATTGCTGCTAATAAGAAATAATACATAGGACGTCTTAATGAAAATTACACATCATGAAATCAGCCATTAAAATGATCCAAAGGTAAAGGCATAAAATTATAAATTTCCCAAGCAACAAGAAACAGTTTGAATCTAACAGCATCAGTCAAACAAACACTAAGGATGGTACTAAATTTCACATCACACACCAACAACCAACTCAGAATGAAGAAGGATTAAAACAAAAGTTGTCTACTAGGTTATTTAATAATAATACAGTGGCAGCCGCCTCAAGGAAATATTTTAAGTTCCTAATGACCAAGAGCACGAGAACAGTAATCAAACATAAGGTTTAAACTTGTAGCTTCAATACCTACCATTCACTGGAGAGCCTCGCTCTGTATGCTGTATGCAGTGACTGTGAAAGTATTAATATCCAATAGAGCTTGGATCCCCAATGTATTCAGCAATTTGCTCCAGTCGCACGTTGAGCAACGCATGGCTATCAGCATCACGAACAATACCAGTTTCCTTGTCCAAATCTCTTTCAACTAGGTACCCAAACACGCCCTTATGCTTGCCACATAACACGAGAACACGACCACCACTCCTTGGGATTGCAGTCTCAAGAAGATCCTGATTAACCCCTTGGATGAGCTCTCTACTATCGTCCATGGAAATATCGCATGTAGCTGGTCCAACAACATCCACAACCTTACCTCTTTTCAAATACAATCTTCCTCCTTTAAACTCTTTGCTGATTATCCTAACCCTAATGTGACTCATTATCCAAGAAACCAGATTCACACTCTTTTGCTCCGTCTTCCTACTATTTGAGCCCGCATTATCACCATGCTTAAATTCATTATCTCTTCTACTACCCTCCTCCCTACTCCTTTTATTTTCAGCCCTTTTTTCCTCTACATCATTGAAACCTCCATCGCCTCTTCGCTCACTTCGATTCCCATCGTCCTTCATTTCTCGAATCTTTAACTCCTTCAGTCTCTTCAAACACTTCTCTTCTTCCACAGAACCCAGCTCCGCAACCTCATTAACACGGACCTTGACTTCCTCCTCACTCCTAGAGAGCCTCAAAACAATTGAATTTGATTCAGGAACCTCCAAAACCCTACCCTTCAAGCCCACATGCCTTCCACCAATTACCCTAACATCCTTACCAACCTGAATCTTTGTGCTGGGCATATCACTTACAAAACATAAGCCCTCCTTGCCCGTCCTCTTTTTGATTTCAACAACCTTCACATCTTCTTTTGTATTCTTGCCAATCCCTTCTCCTTGTTGCCAACCATAACCGGCAAGAATCGCAGAAGCGAAACCCTCAACGGGGACTTCCTTGAACTCGTCAAACCCTTGCTCATCAGGCAATCTCGTCAAATCATCCTTCAATTTCTGCAGAAGTTCGCTCTCTACAGAACCAGATCCAAGCCGTTCGTTCCCATCAACTTGTTGTTCGTCATTATTAGCCGTCGATTTCCGGAGATTGAGACCGTAATTCATGGTGGAATCGGTTTCCTTGTCCAAGCAAGAGGAGAGCTCGAATTTGAGATCGTTGGGGTCGTGAGATTGGAGAGGGATATCGAGATTCTTCATCTTCTTGAGAGGTCTCCATTCGTTTGGCTTAGGAGGGATAACGATCTTCTTGGATTCGGCTAGGGTTTTGGAAGGATCGAATTGGGTGACGAATTCGCGATTGGAGTCATTGCCGTCGGAGGTCTCGTGGTGATCTTCGTCGGTGAAATTGTTTGAAGGCTTGTTGGGGTTGGGTTTTGAGGTTGACTTTGAGGGCAAAGAAAAGGAGAGTTTCATGTTTTCCACAGAATGGCAGAGAGACGGAAAGATGGGCTCTCACCTTTCGAATAAATATCTTCGAAAACCCTAGAAAATTAACGTTCAATCGTTCAGGAAGAAGAGGGAGAATTTGGAAAAGAAGTTTTGCCTTATGCGGGATAAATTAGGAAAAATAGAAAATATGATATGTGCGTGGCCACATTCACAAAAGTCATGAATTTAAATTTCTATATTTATCTAAAATTTTAAAAAATTATGAATTTAAATATCCAAATGCATACAAAATTTGAAAAATCTTGAGTTTGAGTTTGATGTCCACATTTGTACAAACACACGAAGAATCATAAGTTTATTAAATTCATCATGTAAATTTATTTTTCATATTTATCAGATATATTTGAAAGATTTTTTTAAAAAAAGTTTATAAATAAGGTTCAACTCTAAATGGAGCATATCAAGAAGAAATAAAATCATTCTCTATATTATTTTCTATTTTTTTCTTATTTAAATTCATTATATTTTATTTCAATTTCAAAACATGTTATCAACATGATATTATTTGCGTAGATGCCCATGGTCTTAAAGACAACCAAAAAAGGAATAAGACATTTAATCAAAATAAGACTAAAACAATATTATTTCTTTGTTATTACTTTCATGAAGGTTTGAAATTTGAATATCTAACGGTAAAAAATCTCCTTGCCCTTTGAAATAATTTTTAAAAGAAAGATATGATTATCTAAAAATGGAAATTCTTTCAAAAACTCGTTATTATTTGATGCATTTACATTAATATGATTTTAAATCTGTAAGTGAATATAATTCGATTATATTCAAGTTAAAATTATGTGGAGAAAAATTATTGAACATTTTTTACTTTTCATGGTTCAAATATGCTCCTATAACAATAATATCATAAAAGAGATTTTAAAAT
This sequence comes from Dillenia turbinata, assembly GCA_037126225.1. Taxonomy (NCBI): domain Eukaryota; kingdom Viridiplantae; phylum Streptophyta; class Magnoliopsida; order Dilleniales; family Dilleniaceae; genus Dillenia; species Dillenia turbinata. Next base: position 13,441,189 of record JBAMMX010000001.1, on the reverse strand, counting down.
ATATTTTGAACTAATTTCATGTCTTCTTATGGCCGAACAAAGTAATCAGTTTTTGATAAAAAATAATGACTAGTAAATTCTGCTCCATTCTCTGAATAAAGTGGGCGAAAATGGAGAGAAAAAAGAAAATGATAAAGGTGAACAAAGTATTTAAAAAAGATGGATAATTTGTAATGTGGTATGAAAGACAATTAATCATGTCCCTCTCATACATAAAAGCATCTTATTCAACTTTGTCAAGCATTACTAAAGTTTTGTTTTGCGGCTTTTCTTATATTTCATAAAAAGGTGAAGATGAGAGAAGGAAAGCGACACAGAAGTGACGTTGGAAAATTGCCCATGTGTGGGGACTCTCGAAGCTTCCCCTTGACGGGGGCAAACTTGGGCATAGAAAACTCTCATGCTGAAGATGATGATCCAACACTCCAAAATACTAAAAAGATAAAAGGGAATGATGGGGAGGGTCATAGCAAACTGATTTCACGCCAAAGTTTTTGTGGCATGCTCCTCAGTCCTGACTTTAAACAGAGGATTTTTAACTCTGGCATACTTTTTGATTCTGAAGAAGAGCTCAAGGATGAAGGTGCTCAATTGGTTTTGGAAGATCCCATGATTCCTGAAGTAGTATTTACAGATGATTAGATATCCAATTTTCACCGGTGTTGGAGGTCCTCCATTATAATCAAATTGTGGGGAAGGAGTATGGGTTATTATCTGTTGAGGTCCAGAATTGGTGTCTGTGGCAAATTGAAGGGGAGTTAGACTTAATAGAAATGGGAGAAGGCTTTTATCTACCGAAATTGTCCTTGCGGTCCAATTTTGAGAGAGCTTTGATAGGGTTTCCATGGATTATCCAAGGACATTATCTAGTAGTTATGCGATGCAAGCCTTGGTTTATTCCCTTTGAGATAGCGATCAAGAGGACGACAGTGTGGGTTCGTTGCCTATGCTTCCAATTGAGTTCTTTGAAGAGGAGGCTCTGTTCCAGATCGGTAAAGTATTGGGTTTGCCCTTGAAGATTGATACAAACACAGCAACCACGATGAGAGGAAAGTTTGCTCGTATTTGTGTGAAGATTAATTTAAGCAAACCATTGGTACCTGAAATCAAGTTGAGGAAACGTGTTCTGTGAGTAGAATATGGAGGTTTACCTATCATTTGCTTCGGTTGTGATAAGTTGGGTCATTCACGAGACACTTGCCTTGACTGGAATGAGAGGTTGTGCTGCTTGCTGAATCTAGAAATCCCAAACATGGGTAACAGAGGGAGGCTGTTGAAGGAGGTGGACACAAAGGAGCCTTTTAGTCCTTGGATGCAAGTGCGCTTGTGCCCTCATCGAAGCGGCACAAGGAGGTTGGAGATGTCCGAAAAAAGAAAGGAAGTGCTGACTAATCATTTTTTGAATTTGGTTGATATCGAGGATAATGCCGGGATTCTTGCTGTAGAGGGAAGGGATCACATGGAAACAATTCCGTCGATCTTGCCCCTTCCACGGTGGTAACGTTTGGAAAGAAAAAGGAAAGTCAAAAGGATACTCACGGATTGGAAGTAGTTAGCTCGAACATGCAGGGTATGGGTTCAGGCATGTCGTCCAAAATGACTTCCTTCGGCACTTTAAATGTCCTAGTCCACTTGTTTGAAGGGCCTTAAAGTTTTTTTTTTTTTTGGTCTGGCCCAACACTCAAGTCTACATTGTCGCTTGAAGCCTATGAGTCCTTTAAATTCTTTATTTGCTCCAGATCAGGCCCATCCTAAAGTTGCGGGCCAGGCTAATAAATCAAAGTTTGGGTCTCTAGTAGGCCTTGAGACAAGACATCTAGGTTCAGTGGAAAATGATTTTGGTGCCCCAATGTTAAATGACCCGACTCAAAAGCCAATCCATGCTACTCCAAGGACCCGAAAACCCTTTGATGCTTCCACCCTTCACTCTGATAGCTTGAACCTCACTAATGGAGAGGTTCCAGTGGAAAAGGTGAGTTCTTTTCCTACGATGGGTTGTCATCGGATGTTGAAATCCCTTGAAGCAGTGCCAACGATGATGGAGGACCAACAAAACTTGGTTGTCCTATGGCGAGACTCTCATGACTCCTACAGTAGAGGTGGTCAACTGCCTAATCCGAGTGTCCAGCTGCTACCCTAGGTTACCGGGGAGGATTCTGTGACTAGAAGGGAGCCTAAAGTTGCCAAAAGGAATGTCGACAGTTTGGAGGAAAAATCAGTAAATGGGTTGGGGGATTTGCGTGAGGATGATGCCGTGTTTGATTGTGTGTTGGCTAGAAAAGTGGCATCTTCTAAAATTCAGATAGAGGGCATGATTTGGACTGCGGCTAGTGGAGAGGATTTCATGGATATGGATATGGAAGAGGTGACTGTGGATCGGAGCTTGTGAGCTTTCTCTTTCTTGCTTTTATTTTACATTACATAGTTTCTTCTACGATGTTGTCTCAAAATCTTTTAGTTTGGAATGTGGGAGGGTTTTGTAACTCTTGAGTGTAGAGGTCTATCCTGGATTTAATTAAAGTTTATGCGATGGATGTCATTTGTCTCTTGGAAACCAAAGAAAATATGACATCTCCTCCTCATTTTCTAAGAAGGAAAGGTTTTGATAAAGAATTTGTAGTGCCTACTACAAGTTTTAGGGGTGGCCTCTGGATTATGTGGAGATCCTCCTGAATCATAGTGGATGTTACCCATTCGACAGCATAATTAATTCATTGTACGATTCAATTGGATATTAGTTGGTGGTTTGCTACTTTTGTATGTATCCAACCTCACTGTTAGGCTAGATCGATTGCTTGGGAGGAACTAAATTCTATAGTTGATTTTGTAAGTGATGCATGGTTTGTTCTTGGAGATTTTAATGATATTGCTAGTCTTTCGATAACTACTAATCGTAATGTGTTAGTTTTACAAAGAGCAGCTCGTTTTCAGGAAAATTACCAGAGTTGTGATATTTATAACTTGGGTTTTACAAACTGTGCTTTTACTTGGGTATGAAAGAGGAATGGGCTAGTCACTCTTCGCGGAAGGTTAGACTCGATTCTAGGTAATACAGCGAGTTACTGTCTTTTCTTGATACAAAAGTGGTAGTTTGCCTCGTATCAGGAAGGTCAACATCCTTTACTCTGTCAGTCGCGTGCTTCTTGCCTCCCCCATGGGAGGGACGCCCATTCCATTTTGAGGCCGCTTGGACTCACCATCCATAGTTTATGAGGGTTTTTATGGAGGTTTGGTCTAGAGGATCCATCTCACTTATGAATAACATTCGCTTTGTATTTGCCGAACTTCAGTTATGGAACAAAGGATTGTCAACAAAGGGGACCACAACACAAAGTTTTTTCACCTTACTATAGTCATTTGCCAAATTCTAACCGAATAACAAGACTGAAGATTGATGGGGTTTGGTGTTCAGTCGTAGAGAAGTTAAAAGACCATGCTTACTCTTTCTTTTCTGGAATGTTTTCAATAGTTCATGCAAATGAGTGGTCTACTATGTATGTGGATTGGCAACAAAGGGTAACAAAGGAAGATCAAAGGGTTCTTGTAAAGCCAGTAGAGATTGATGATGTAAAGTCTATGTTTTTTCCATGAAAAGTTTGAAAGCTCCAGGTCCAAATAGTATTCAACCACTTTTTTACCAATAGTTTTGGGATGTTACCCAATGTCCCCTCTTCCTTTTTGTAATTGAAGCACTTCGAGATGGCTTCTTTTCTCTGGAGTACCTACAAACTTTTATTGTTCTGATCCCAATAAAACCCCATCCTAAGGTGCTAGGAGAATTTCAGCCTATCAGTTTGCTGAATACAAGTTACAAGATTTTGTCAAAAGTACTGGTTAATAGACTTTGCCCCGTTATTTAGCATTTGGTAGGGCCGTTTCAAAACAATTTCATCCCTGACCGAAGTATAATCGATAACATAATTATCACACAGGAAATTATTTATACTATTCAATGTTCTCATAGCAAATGGTGGAATATGGTGTTGAAAGTAGACCTTAAGTATCCATATGATAGTGTCTCCTGGAAATTTCTAAGGTAAACACTTCTAGACTTTGGGATTTCCCTAGCTTTGACTTGCCTTATTATGTTTTCGGTCTCTAACACAACTCCGCACTATTATAGAATGGAGAGACTCTGCCTTTTTTCCCATTAGGTAAAGGTCTTTGACAAGGAGACCCTTTGTCTTTGTATCTTCTCATTCTCGTAATGGAGAAGTTGTCATATATGATCCAGGATAGGGAGAGGTATGGAAGAAGGGTGCCTATCAAATCATATCGCTCAGGCCTTAGGACCTCGTCTCTTTTTTGCAGACAACCTCATGTTATTTACTAAACCTAAGCAAAGGTGTCTCCAATCAATTTTGGATTGTCTGCATGAATTTGCTTTGTGTAGTGGCCTTGAGGTTAACCTGGTCAAATCTAAGCTTTTTGTGTCACCCTGGGCTCTGATGTTTCTAAAGAACCAGTTGGCTACTCAATATAAGAGATGTAGGTGGATAAGCTAGTGTCCGCTCCCAGTGTAACACCAAAAATTGGGTAAATTTTTTATTTTTAATTCATTATAAAACACTAGGAGAAATTGGACTGTAATTGATTTTGGATTTGAAGTGTAGCATTGAAAAAAAAAATTAGAATTTTAATTTTAATTTTTGGCACTTTTATTGGAGCTAGGAAAAGATTTATAATAAAATTTGGTATTAATATATGAAAACTTATAATTTAAATTGTATTAAAATATTGACGGCCTTGATTGGCTTGATGTTATGAAACTTTTTGGAGAAGCTAAAGGATATGGGATCAAATCCACTTAGGTGCACTTATAGGAGACAAGTTGAATGGTGTGAAATTGTGAGTTGATTTGTGGTTGGTAAGTTGAATGGTGTTCGTGAGGGGTAAGTTGAATTGAAGTGATAACAAATCAACTTATGTGAGAGAAGGAAGAAGATATAAACCGATTTGAGAGAATTGTGAGTTGATTTGGTTAAGGAAAAGAGAGTGGAAATCGATTTGGGGCAAAGTTGGATGAATGAGGAATCGATTTGAATAAGGAAATTAGGAAGGCAAATCGATTTGCAAAAGGAAATGAAAGAGACAAGTCGATTTACATGGGGAAATAAAAGGCGCAAATCGATTTGTGTATAGGGATAAGTCGATTTGGCAGTGTGTAGGCAAGATTTCTAAGGCTTGAGCTTAACAAGTCGATTTGGGCAGGAGGACAAGTCAATTCGGTTCTGAGGTTTGGCTTGACAAGTCGATTTGTATATATAGACAAATCGAATTGCCTACTATGCAGAAGGCATTTCTGAAGCTTAGGGTCCCCAAGTCAATTTGGCATTTGAAGGCACAGTGCTCAAGTCGATCCAGTTTTGCATTTGTGACTCGATTCACCCCTATTGCAAGCTGATTTGATCTCTTCATACCCTAGACTCATAAATCGACTTGAGAGGTCGCAAATCTATTTGTGCACATGGAAAGGTTAGGAAATGACCAAAATACCCTCTAAACTCAAATAAAAGTCAAAATTCATAAAGGGTAAATTAGTAATTTCACCTTGCACTATTTATTAAAGTCCAATTTCATTTCTCTTCATTTCATTTGACTCACTCTTCATCTCTCTCTTGCTCAACCATCTCTCTCACTCCCGTCTTTCACTCATTCAATCCCTCATCTAAAAAAATTATTTCCCAACAAAATCACTTCATTAATCTTTTCAAAACCCCAATTAAACCTTCGGAAAGGGGGATTTAAAGAAAAATTTAGGATTTGAATAACTTATGATTTTGAAATTTGATGCCCAAAACTCAATCCAACCAAGGAATCAAGGTAATTTTCTAGTCATCTTCAAGGATTTAGTACCCTTGCTTATGATTTTAATTTTGATAATTGAAATTTTGGAATTTTTGTAGAAAGAAAATGTTAGGGTTTTTGACACCCAACGTTCACGGCCCAATCTAATCTCACAATTAAGGTAATATTCTCTCCCTAAATTTGGATTTAATTTTCTCATTCATGAATTGAAATTTATTATTGAGAATTGATGAATTTTATTGAAAATTAAAATCTAGGATTTGTAAATGATAAAATTGGGGGAAAATGGAAAGTGGAAATTTTATGTTGATGCAAACCACATGTAGATGATGGAATTTGAACATAGAGTCATAAATTGACAAATATGAAATTTAAAGATTTAAATCTAGGGTTCATATATGATGAAACTTTTGAGAAATTTGTGAACAATAATAGAGTATAGCTGCCAATGGATTGTGATTGATGAAATTAAAACATAGATTTATGGATTTTGAAAACTAGGGTTTGCATTAGGTTAGAGAAAACCAATTAACCCTAGTTCTACAAGAGATTAAATGATTTATTTGATGTTTATTATATTAGTGTAAAGGCAATTGGAACTAAAGGAAGGATTTTTACTTGATTGAACATCATTATAGGTCGATTGGGAGTGTTCATCCTCCCAAGAGGTGAATGATTTCATACTTATACTTAAATAAGAAAAATTATTTTTATCAAGAATGTTTTCATTGAATTTTCTAAATGACTTTCGAATTCTTAGATTTATATGTTTTAATGTGTATGGAATATCCCCAATATGGATATTGAAAATTTCTATGCCTCCTATATGATTTGAATGAATGAATGTGTTATGTGAACTTGTTGATGATAAACACATTGGTGTGTTGTTATGATTGGCAGATTATTAAAGTTAATGGCAAATGATATGGATTTATGGTGCATGTGATTTGGCTTGGGGTGAGAGTCTGAGCCCCTAAAAATAACTAGTCATTTTTTGCCACAATACAACTCGATGGGGTGACATGGTGGGGTTATTGTTAATAGACATGGTGTGTAGTAGAGCGCGATGGTACAACTATAGTCGAATAACATGCTGTCTAAAAGAAAGGGTATGAAACAGTTGATTGTACCACCAACAAAAATCATTACCAACGTTAAGGATTGGGGTATTTTTAAATGAAAAATTCTAAAACCTCACTCTAGGTCGTGGTAAACCTTTTTTGGGAGTATGGATTTTGGGTTGCCCTTGGTTTGAAAAAGAAAAAGAGCAAATTTAGGGGATGCATATGAGATTGAACTATGATGACTGCGAAATATGATAATTTGGAAATATTGGTTTGAAATTCAATTTTTATTGAATGAAATTGAGAATGTCATGATGGTTTGAAACAACTATTCATTTGATATATCCACCACACAAATTCTTGTTTTAGTATAATTTGTATATCACTAATTGGATATATTTATACTCACCCTTCCCTTCTATTTTATAGAGAAAGCCTAGTTGTGTCTTGTGGACGCTTAAAGTAACTTGAAGAAACTTGTATTGTTGGATGTCATCAGGTAATGAGCTATCTTTGGTTTAAGGTATTTAGTGGACCCAAATGGGAGAAAATTTTTATACATATTTTTTAAGAAAGATTTTGTACTATATTTAATTAGTCTGTGAATTAAATATGGTTTTGTAAACTTAAAATGAGAACATTCCCTTTTATTTTTTTAAATTTTCTTTGGGAATTATCTTGATGAAAATTTTGACCAGGATCTCTTGAGTAGGGACTCATTTAATGCATGGATTATTTGGATTGGAATGGCCGGGTTGGCCAAATTGCATGCATGCTTGAATAGAAACGGATCGGGTTAATCCTTAATTATATGATGAATGCATGCTAAATTTTTTTTTACGATAAGACTATTTTGAAAATATGACTGAATATCGATGAATATCTTATGCTATCTTGGTGTACGGGTAGGGCTTACCTGTATGTCGAGATAATGCGACAGTTATTGTATACTTGATCTGAGGGTTGGGACGTGACATCCGGTGGGTCATTTCAAATTAAATACAGATAATTCTGTCTATCTACACAGGTTTTGGTGGTATATGTTGTATTCTCCGGGATGAGCATGGATTTTGGATCCTTGGATTTATGACCAATTTGGGGATTGTAGATAATGATTTTGTCGAGTTACGTGCGGTTTATGAAGATCTTCACTTCTGATGGATCACCACTATTCTCCGGTTATTCTAGAGCTTGATTCCTCTTAAAGGATTTAAAATCCCCTAGTTTGATCCCCCATCTCAATTCACATGTCTTGAAGGAGTGTCAGATGTTTTAGAAACTTACAATTTGATATGTTTAATATGTTCCTAGAGAAAGGAATTCTTGTGCAGATGCTGTTGCAAAGATGGTTCACAATGTCCCCTCGGGTAGTGAGGTGTTTTGTCTTTTAAAAGCCGATTTGAGGGGGTATAGCCTCACTTAGAAGTTAGGTTTGATTTATTCTTCCAATGTAACCAAAAAAAATAAAAAAAAATCAAGCATTACTGAAGACAAAAGGAGAAAAAAAATATGAACAAATTTTGTTTCCAATTATGCTTATTTTGAGTATGGTCAGAATGATTATACTCATTTAGATATTGTTAATTTCTTTACCATCCGGAAAGAAAATATTAATTATTTAGTTAGTGATGGAAATGTTCAACAATAAGTATTTTTTTCATTTATATGTATGTTTTAAGAAATATTTGAATAAAAGATGTAGTCGATAAATTTATTTCTTATTATATATTGGTATATTCTCAATTAAATGTTTTATTACTTACTGATTTTTTATGATGTATTTTGTTATAGGATATGAAAATTTTAGTGGATTTTCAATTGGTGATAAAAATACACAGGACAATAACATTCCATCATGTGAGAATTTCCTATTTTGTTATCTCACAGTGTCGGCAAAATTTTTATGTTGACTGTAAATTTACCGTAATTCTCTTCTTTACCCGAATTTGGAATTAGGTTTAATACTGATTGTGTTAAAAAGATGTTTATATTTTTTCTTCTGTATTGATTTCAAATGATCAATTCAAAAATTTGGGAGAAAGCCTTTGTTGTTGTATTTAATCACCTAAGAAACTAATATTAGTACGATATCTGTTAATAGAAAACTGATTGAAAACTTTGAAAGAGTCAACATATTATTACACGGAGGAATAAAACTTTATATTAATGATGCCTTGTATTTAACATATTATTACGATCAGTGGTAATACAAAATCGAACAGGCAAGTTCTATATTACCTGTACAGCATTTGTTTGAAGCTGAATAGCTTGTCCACTTTCTTGTGGCTTGACTGCTTTATTGCCATCTCTCTCAACACATGACTACTTACAAGACAACTTTCTTGTCAAATTTGAGATCTGGCTGTCTATCACCCTTGTCTTTTCCATCGTCCACACGTTTTCATCCCATGTCGTGTGTTTGGGTGGATTATGGAGCAAGAACCAGACCCCAACTTAGTTGTGCCCATCTTAACTGATTTAGAAAGCCTCAAAAGTCATTTCTTTATTTAACTAGCTAAAGGGCTTCCCTCCAACAGACATGGCCCCCAGAATTGTTTTTTTCATTTTTTGTTTTAACAGTTGGAGAAGATAGTCGGAAAAATAAGGGGAAAGAATTCTAGAAGAAATTAAGAAGTGCTCTAAATTTGAGCAGCCTGATAATGATTTGATAAGTGAAGGCAAACACCGAAAACAAAGGCGCAAAAAGAACTTCAGAATCGGATAATGGTGGAACAGGTGAAGGACAAAGCAATGAGAATAGAGCTGTGAAAAGACGAAAGAAGACCAAGAAAGCTCTTGCACTGATTGATAGTAGTGAAGATGAAGTATGACAAGATAGACACGTTATGGAGAGAGAAAAAGAGAACAAAAAAATTGGCTCCCCCCATTTTTTCTTTCTATTTATGTCGTTAGACTCTGAGGGTTGACAGTTTCATTTTTTAGGATTTGCACTATGTGCACATTGAATTACAATGTAAATGGAGACAGCATTTCAAAAATAACAATGACAAGGTTTATCTTACCAGTATAGATTCTCATAGTTTATACTTCTATAAGGTCTTTCACGCAAGTCTGGAAAAACTGAGATTTCATGAGGGATTCATGCTTCTCAAGAACGAATCTGTCAAAGCAATATAGCTCATCCAATTTACATCTTAAAAAACTCTTGCCCTTGAGTGATTTGCAGATAATATTTCCCACTCTTGTTAGAATCAATCCAATTCTAGTTCTAATCATTGACACTGCTTGACACCATTGCAGCGAAAGGTCATTTCTTCTATTTTGTATTAGAAACCTCTACTCCACAAAATACATATATAAACTATAATTGGTTCGCCACTTGATTGTGTTATAATGAACCAGAGAAGAGGTGCTATACAGGGTAGAGGCAGCAGTATACTGCAATAGCTTTGGGGGCCCATTTTTAATGGGAGGACAGCGTCCGCCAAATGTGCAGAGACTGAAAATGGAACAAATTACATTTCTTCAATCTGATATTTGCTAACTAAACATTAAACATTCATGAATGAAAATCTGAATCCATGTCATCCTAGGTATACATAATAGTAATCAGTTCATTGGATTTGACCTGGACAAATAAGGGGGAAAATGTCCTTGCTATACAGTACAAATGATACTGCATCTATGCATATTATACATTTTCACTCTGCACACAAACATTATATGAAGAAAGAATACAGCGATTTATTATCGAACTATTTGGGTTTTGGTTATTAATGCATTTCAATTTCTACTATCTTGCTTGCTGGAGCTTTCTCCTCCCTCTCTACATAAGCTGACGGGAACCAACCAGCCTTCCCCTTGCATTCACCTTCTGACCATCCATGAGGAGCAACCTAATGATATGCCAAAATGAAAAAAATATTTTAATACGTGGTGTGTCTCTGGGACAAAAGGGCTCACAAATTTGTCTATATTAATTTAAAATCTGCTAAAACTAATTTTTTTATTTTTCTTTTAATTTGTGGGAAACAAAATAAATAGAACTCAACTTTGTATTTCGAAAGGACCTTACAGATGGCACGTCCAAACTTGTGTGCCGGAAGAGGAATAGAGGAGCCTAACAATGCCGCTAAAGGTTCCTCAATAGTCCCATCCCCACACCAGTTATCCATCCAAAACACGGAAAGATTTAATGTAATGAGCTCTACTAGGTACTAATCCAACCAAGTTCCTCTTGGCAATTAGTAGGTATTAAAACCTTTACCATGAGAGGTGTAGGTTCTTAAAGGAGTTACTAAACCTAGTTATTAATGATCTTAGCTCTATAAATATGGGGATTAGGGGGAAGAAGATAGATCATCTTTTGTGGTAAACTTTTTTGATAAGAAGTTAGGGCGAGCTATGCTCCCTTTCCTTCTCTAAGTGGCTGATATACATATACATATACATACATATATATATATATATATATATATGAGGGGTGTAGGTTCTTAAAGGAGTTACTAAACCTAGTTATTAATGATCTTAGCTCTATAAATATGGGGATTAGGGGGAAGAAGATAGATCATCTTTTGTAGTAAACTTTTTTTATAAGAAGTTAGGGCGAGCTATGCTCCCTTGCCTTCTCTAAGTGGCTGATATATATATATATATATATATATATATTCAGTTACTCTATAAATAAGGGGATAAGAGGGAAAGAAGATAGATCATTTTTTGTTTTAAAATTCTTTGATATGAATTTAAGGTGAGTTGTGGTCCCTTCCCTTCTTCTTAGTGGCTATTATTGTGTTCTTCGTCTTGCTTATTCGTCTCCTAATTGGCTGCATTAAGATTCCCCAATCCCCATTACCAAGTTCAAACATTAAGATGATAACAAGTACCCCTCCCATGGAGTCCATCCTTGGAAAGGCTTAAGACAGTGGCAGCTCATACCTGAATAACAGAAATTGACAAAAGGTTCATTGGGTAAGGATGAGGAATCACTGAGGGTGCAAGTTGAACTCTTTCAAACAGTAGGCCAAAGCCAAGGTGCATTAAAGTAGTATGAGGTACAGAAAGCAGCACCTATATGAGCTTAACTCTTTATGTCAACATGGACCTGACAATGATTCTCAAGAACATAGACAGGTTTTAATGATTTGATCAGACTATACCAGAAAAAGTTTCTCTATAAAATTCAGAGCGTGTCATCTTTTAAGGCTAAAACTTATTTATGGTGACAAGATGACACGAAGGACTTCTCTTGAATACTAATTCAAGGGATACATTTAACAAGAAATGACATCCACGTCTGACGGAAGTTTAAGTGATAGAAACTAAGATCATCAAGTATGTATCGGGTTTATTTTATGATTCTCTATCACATTCATGTCAGGCCTATCCAGTTATCAACACATATTCTTTATCCTGGTGATCTAATGTGTTAAGAGTACAACAAAAGGGCTATGATGCACATTTAAGATACTTCAGAAAGCCAGGACCATTCAAGCAATCAATTAGTGTCACCTACATACAGACCCACCAACTTTCACAATGAAACATGTTTGACTTATAGTTCAGACTAGTCAGAACATGAAGTACCCGCCCGACTTCAATGTAGTCACCAACTTCAAGACTAAGTTCTCCGTCGGCTTGAGCACCAAAGGGGTGGATAACCTGGACAAGTCAAGGAAAAACTCAGTAACTGTTGGAAAATTCATCTGTAATGATTTCAAGGACCATACATGAAAATTACATAAAGGAGACAGGAAGGAAGGAAATATGTAGGAACATAAATAATTAACAATAACATTATTACTGGAATTACAATTAAACTTAAGTGACTGAATTCAGTAATGCATGGAGCTGTTGCAACAGTTTCGGTATAACTTTGATAATAAAGAAGGTAAAGAAACATCCATTGTCTCAAGTTAAGTTGAATAACATGCAACATTTTGTACAAAGCAAAAAATGCACCTCATAATGTTTAGGTCATAATATTTATTTCAAAAATTCTGTGAACCAAACGCTATTTGAGCACCAAAAGAGAACATATGTCAGTTATTTAATATAGAAGAAAATAATCAAATAAAAAATTCAATTTCATCCATTTGAAAAACAATGAGTACTTGTCATGTCATCTAGAAGCACACAAGCTATTCCCTGACAAATTGACCACAATCAGGATTGGCATGGAACAAACAGCTCATTTCATGAATTAGAACTACAAAAACAGCAAAACTAAACCCTATAATTATGGACAGCAGGGTTCACTTGCTAGTTTAACCAGAGGCCCTCATATAATTAGACTCTGAAAACTACTAGATTCAGAAAGCCAGTTTGAAAGGATCAAATTTCTTGAAATTTTGAAATATTCAACAGTAATAGGGCATAACATGCTAGACCTTGTATTAGTCCTTTAAAAGGAGTGAGAAGATTAAAAAATGAAAAATGGAGGAAACATTTAAATCTTTGTAATCAGCATAAGTAGCCTTAATAGAAGACCGCCACCGTCCTCTTCGAAAGCATACAGTCAATAGTAGAAATTTCTTTCATAAGTATTAGAAATACATTATCCACACAACAATTCAACAACCCTTTTTGGTAAAAATTAATCATTCGATGATGGAACCAAATTTTCGAATGAAATGACTACCTAATAAATCATGCCCCTATACAAAATTGCATGTAGCTGCAACATACAAAATATGATTATTGTATGTACTTGCAACAAACAAAATACGATCAAATCTAGTACATGAAGTGCAGAGGTAAAACTCCAAGAAGTAAGGGGCCTTACTCTTGCAATAAAGGACATATCATTCCCATTCTGATGCTCATTATTATCATGTTAACAGGAATTAGTATCAGCTGCCTCGGATGGAACATAAATATCCCCTTTTATAGCAGTTGACTGGGAAGATGACTCACTTAGCTTCTCCTCCAGGACCATCTACCTCCCTTCAGAAACATATAACAGAATACTTTAGTCATATACGTCTCAATCTTTGAGGTCCAAAGAGGAGGGGAGAGAAAAGGAAGCTATGATACGAAAATTTCTTTCTGGATGCCATTTGAGAGGTGTAACTGGTAGAATGGGAAATTTTGGAGTCCTAATTCATAATCACAAAAAAATCACTTAGCCTGAATTTTTTTTTCCTCGGGCTGCTGTAGTACAAAAGAAAAAAGAAAAAAAAAGACTGTGAAAATAATTGATTTTTTTTTTTTTTTTTTTAAAAAAGCAGCTTCCAATTTTTTTTCTTTCCTTTTGTTGTTCCTTCTTTATTTCTTTTTTTTCCTTATTTGTTCACCTTCCTTATTTTCTTTCCTTATTCACCTTTCTTATTTATTCCATTTCATATTTGTGTCTTTCTTAATTTGGAATTTTTCCAAATTTTTGACTTTCATTATTTCTCACTTATTTTCTTTATTATTTTCCTTCGTTGTTTCCCTTGTTATTTTTTCTTTGAATTTCACAAGACAATTATTTTTGAATTAAATTCAAAGAGTTGTTAGTTCATTAAGATGGTAAGAGACATGTTCGATGGATTGAATTCATTGAAACTTTTCCGAAGCAAAATGCGGTTACAAATACACTTTCACACAGGTGACGATTTGGGGACAAATCGTTGTCAAAAAGGGGGGAATGATGTGGAAATCAAATGTTGCAAGGAATTCACATGATCCAATTCAAGTTCCAGTTGGTTTAATGACGAGGGTTTGAGTTAAAAAATTCAAAAAAGAGCTGAATAACTTAATTTGAAGAGCTTTACAACAAGAAATTAGAGCCCAAGTGAATAAAGAACCAAAAGAGGTCTTAACTACGCTCATACAAGCCCAATTGGAAGAATAAATGATCCAAAACTACCCAACAATAAGGGAGGACGAAAATAAAGAAAAATAACAGCAAAGAGTCATTCAAAATATGGAAAAAAAAAAGATTTGATCAAATATGTTTTAACACATTTTAGTAGTTTCTTTGACTTGGTCTAAATAGTTACATTTATTTAGTTTTCTTTTCTTTTATTTTTTAGGAAGTTACTTAAATTTTAGTTGCCATTTTTTTGGGGTTATTTCTAACATATAAATAGGCCATTACACATCGTGTAAAAATAACTTTTGACAACTTTTGAGAGAATTAATAAAATTGTGAGATTTTTTCACACGTCTTGTTTTTTCGAGAACTTTTGAACTTATTCAAGATATGAGTTTTGTTTAGTTTTTTGACTTATCAATCTAGGCTTTGAACTACCTAGGTTGTGGCGTCATTCATTCCATCTTTATACCAAGGTTCTTGTTCTAGTGAAAAACGGGTTTAAGGTCATATATATTAGGTTCTTCCTCCTTTAGGGCAAGGGTTAAGGTTTTTATTTTCCACCGGTTCAAATCAATCGTTGAGAAGATTCTTGAGCTATATTATTTGTTCGTGGATTCTAGGGTTTCTATACCCATTGAGTTCACATCACTCAGCATGTAATGTTTCTAAAGTATCAACCACAGTTCAATGATAAGATCTTTCTGCACCACCTGCAAATAAATGATGTCAAATGCCACATCCACAAGGCAGAACGATAGAAAGCTCCTTGTTGTACTTACTACTAGAGAAAGCAAGCAATAAAAAATTAAGATTAAACAGCCCTTTCATTCACCAATTAATGCAATAGTGACACTTTCTAGATTATTGTTCTCATCAGGATATAGCTTCGGAAGAAGCATCCGAAAGGAAACCTCAAATACTGGAGTTATCCTAAATGGCTCTCTTAATAATATTTAACAATTTGTTCAATGATGAATTAGTGTAAAACTCTGAACAAATGACTTACCCTTTTGGCCAATCCAAAGTGAGAATAGGAATGTTATCCCCAAGTTTCCCCTTCTTCTTTCTTATATTGGAGGGTTGGACTGGGGGGCGTGGTGCTGAGATAGGGGGCTTCTGGTAAGGATAACAGGGAAAATGTGAGATCCCCCTCGCCCCCACCAAACAACCCTTGCTTTGTTTCCCTTTTACATATCCAATGTGGCAAATTTAGACAGAAAAAAATAGATTCCCCCCCCTCATTCTGACTCTCTAGGAGCATTACCGTTTGAAATAATTTTGTGTAAGGAATCCTGCAGAAATTTTGCATCGTAAGCTCATTCTATCCTTCAACATTTTTTGTCCTCCTTTCTGTCTTGGATTGACTTGTAATATTGTCCAATTTTGACAAGTTAACATGGGAAAGTCATTGTCTTTTCATAGATACCATTCAATTGATGCCCTTTACGTTTGTTCTCAAAAATGAATTGACTATAGGAATAGTCTAGCAGACAATTCTGAAATAGTTAAGATTTATTTGAAAAAAGAAATTGATTGATGGAAGGTTGTCCGCTGAACAGCAGAAAACCTTCATTTCCATATCTAATTTTTTTAAAAAAATAATATTTTTTTTTTAATTTATTTTAAATTCATTATTGTTAAATTTTTTTTTTTTTTTAATATTCTTATTTTGACAAAATGTTACCTCCAAATTTTAGACATTGTGATCATAAAATTATGTTAAAAGGAGGCATGGATCCCATTAATGTGGAGAGACCATATAGATGTTACTCACTTCCACAAGCTGAATTAGAAAGATTAATCAAAGAAACTTTACCGAGAAGTGAATGGCACCATAGGAATCCAAAGAATACCTACTCCTCCCCAATAGTGTGTAAAGAAAAAAGATGGTTCTTGCTTGTGTGTGGATTATAGGAAGTTGAATGGATGCCACCACAAGAAGATAAATTCCCTATTCCCTAAATGAAGAACTATTAGATGAACTATTTGGCTCCCAAGTGCTTCAAGTGGACTCTTAGATCAGGTACCATCAAGTCGAATGCAATGAGATAGAAATCGATTTAGAACTCATGATGGACACTATGAGTTCTTGGTGATGCCCTTTGGGTTAACCAATGCCCCTCCACATTTCAAAGTCTCATGAATGATATATTTGACCTTACCTTAAGACAGTTTGTATTGGTGTTCTTCGATGATATTCCCGTTCTATACAGGAGTGGACAAAGAACACCGCAACACCTGAATCCGGTCTTTGAACTTTTAAAATGACCACCAACTCAAGGTTAAACAAAGCAAGTGTTCTTCTGTTTACTCAAATGCATTTAGGACATGTTATTGATCAAACGTGAAGCGTCTAACCCGAAAAATTGAAGACTATAGAAGAGTGGCCTCAACCTAAACTACCAAAGACTTGAGAGGGTTCTGGGACTCCGGGTTAATACAGAAGTTTATTAGACACTATGGTATCATAGGCCTAAGCCACTTACCGAAATGTCAAGAAGAGGGTTCAAATGGCCCCAAGAATCCATATCCGCTTTCAAAATTCTGAAAAAATGTGCTTTATGTAAGTCCCAAGCACGTACCTTGCCTCGATTTCAAAAAGATGTTTGTGGGTGGAGATGTAGATGCATCCAACTATGGAGGTGAGTCAGGACACGTTAAGACAACAAGCCAAATGTCTTCTTTCAAAGAAAAGCCTTGACAAGAAGGCATAAAGCTCTACTCCGTATATGAACAAGAGCTATTGGCCGTAGGTGTTGGCTGTCCAAAATGAGATACTTTACCTAATTGGAGTTCATTTTGCCATAAGAATGTACTCATCAAAGTTTAAAATATATATTGGAGCAAGATCTCAACTCCCCGCACAAATCGTAAATGGTCAAGTTGCTATTGGGATATGATTTCTCAATAGCAGGCAAGAAGGGGACTGAATATAGTAGCCATAAAAATATCTTAAGACCACATGAATCGAAGATGTCAATTAAAGGCAATCTCAACTATAAGTACAACACTATGTCGAAATTCAACACAAGCTTGGCTACAAGATGATGGGGACTCAGGAGATAATCAGACAAACAGAAATGGGGAAACCAAATTCAGCATTACACCCGGAACAACGGAATTCTGCAGTTATGTTGTAGGCACGCGCAAGAGCTACGCCTCAAGTTATCTAACTTGCATGCTAGTGCATTAGAGGGCATTCAGAGTGGAAGTTTCTATAAGAAGTCAAGCAATCATTTCATTGGAAAACATACGCACTTGGATGTCAAGCATTGTGGCTAAATGCAAAGAGGAAGTAAAAGTCATGGCAAGGCTACAAACAGGAGCTTAAGGAGTTTGAGTCAAGAAAACTCACAAGTCCGTGAGCTTGTGAAGACAAGCCGTGGCAAGGCAAGCCTCATGGAAGCATGAAAATGAGTTGGCGGTGAGGAAAAAGTTTGTTATGGTAGCAGAGTTAGGTGACGTTAGGAGTGTTAGTTAGGGTAGTTAAGGAATCAAGAAAATGAGGGATAAAATGTACACTGTGAAAGAAAAGGAATCGCATGAAAAAACTTTGTCCATCTTCTTTCTCACTCTCTTCCTCCCTTCCGTAAACTTTCTTCCTTCAATCCAATAAATCCAAGTGTTGGTTTATGAGTTTTGGTTTTCAAAATTTATTAGCATTTCCTCTTCTTTCGTTTCGATTCCCATGCTTGATAACCTAACTATAATTTCGTTCTCTTTGAAATTTCAACATACAGGTTATATGCATTTCAAGAATTTCTGACTTACATAATAACCAACACTACCGGAGAGAAAATGTATATTCAAGTTAAACAAAACACTATTACAATGAAAATTTGAAGTGTAGAAGAAAAGAATGTGCTTAAAGAGAGACAAAAAAAGAGGTGGGAGAGAGACAGTGAGATGCTGAAGATCTACAAAGCACAAGATAAAATTGAGAATCATGGATGACTAAAAAACAGAGAATTTACCTGATCCAATCTCCGTTCCTCCAGAGAGAGAGAGAGAGAGAGAATGTGTGAGTGCCTGGGTGTTTGGCCGGGAAACTTTTTCTTTTATGGCACTGGAGTAGTAATTTTAATTTTTGAAAACAATTTGAAAAGGGTTGACGCCGAAAAATGGATTTTTATATTTATATAGAAATTTGAAAACAAACTTGACTACTTATATATATTAGGTGGGCTCTGACCGCACACAAGGTACGGCAAGGATCAAAATTTCGTAACTTTTTACTATTGTTACTTGAACCTAATGAATATTTAGGTTTAAAATTTACAATACAATATTAATTATAACTAATTTTACGTAATACATTCATTAAATAATATTTATAATTTTTATTAAGAGCATCATGTTAACTCAAATTTAAAATAAAAATTATTCAAATTTACAAAACTCAAAACAAAGTATACACATTTTGAAATATATATATACATATACATAAATATATAAATACATATACATATATATACATATATACATATACATATATACATATATATATATATATATATATATAAAATATATATATATATATCAAATGAAGTATTGTCAGTTAACACATTTGGCTAACATAGTTATAGTTTTGACAACAAATACACCTAGAGCTAATTTTTTACAATCATAAATACTTAATAAACATGACTCATTGCTATTTAAAAATAGTCTAGCTACTTAAATTTACAAAACATATAATTCATAGGCACAGGACATGGGAAGGAAAGAAAAGAGTAACTCACGAAAAAGAACCAAATGTTGGCTGGCAGTTGGTTTACACGCGTTTTGAGCAGTTGAGAAAAACTTAAGATACTCAGATTCTGCGATTCTAAGTAAACTTAAAGAAAAACAGCAACACCCCCCTAAAAACTCTATTGCTTCACTGAACCTAAATACAACACCCTAAACAGTTCATAATTGTAGCAACAAAGAACCATAAGTGAACCTCTTCACGGAGTTCCCAACCTTGCTAACAGTATCTATACCACAAAAAAAGGTGTCATTCTTGCATTTTCTAGTCCTTCTCAATTCATTCCAAGTAGGCACATTACCTATTCCACCCTTCATTTCTTATTGGAGGTGTTTGGGAGATCTTTTTTTGTGCTTTTTTTTGGGGGGGGTGGGGGGCAGCATGCGGTAGAAGACGTTTGCCTTAAATGTTGAAGTTAACTATCAGTGTAACTTAAAAGCCATGGAGGGAAACAAGTACTTTTCTGGGAAGTGTTGACAAACACCTTTTTCTTAGCCTCTATTGCATCTTGTAAGCTTATAGATTATGAAACTAATAGGCACTTTTTACACACAAAAGCCTCTCAATTTCCATCAAATTCAATTTCAAATGCCTATTAAACATTATATCCCTTAACCCTAGGTCAAAAAATCACAATAAACAGAATTTAGGACAACAACAAAAACACAAAATCACGAGCTCATAACCAAATAAGCACAACAACGACAACTCATTGAATCAAAACTAATCAGTTCAAACAAAACCCAAAAATCATAGAACAAATAAGAAGAAGATGAAGGAGGAAGGAAAAAGAAGAAGAAAAAAAAGACCTTTCCAGGATTGGTTGCAATTCTGTAGTCAGAGTGACTCCCATTGACACTCTCGAGGTTGCCATAGTTCTTGTAGGAGTAGAGAATGCCATCAAAGGCAAAATCAAACGCTTTCAGACCTGAATAGAGTAGATCAAAATCCCCAAGTCAAAGTTAGGGTTTGCAGATGACCAAAGCAAAAATAGTACATAGAGAGAGATCATTAGAAAGAACAACAATTTTTATGGTAAAAAATGAAAAAAAAAATGGTTAAGAGAGAGAGAGAGAGAGATGAACCTCATCATTTCAACCTCTCTAATGTATTCAAACAATCCAGCAAGAGCAGCGCATTGACACTAAAAGGAAGATTAGCCATGAAGAGTTGAGCTTTGGAGAGAAGCTTTCTTCGTTTTCATCGCTGAAAACCTCTACTTTTTGCTCAAAATCCAATGAAACTACCACGTTTGGGGGCGAAATGCGAGGACAAGTTTTGAAACAAGCTGGTGTGAGAAATTGAGAGAGAGCAAGAGTTGAATTGGGAAGAAGGGAGGTAGAGGAGAGAGAGTGAGGGATGGGATTTGGGTTTGGAGAGAGAGAGAGAGAGAGAGAGGGTTGTATGTGTGAAGGATTGGGAGGACGAAGGATGGGGAAGATGTCAGAGGGTTTTAGGAGAAAGAGTGAGGGATGGGATTTGGGTTTCGAAAGAGAGACGGTGTTTTCCCTTGATTCTAATTTTATGCACATTGTGTGTGTGTGTGTGTGTGTGTGTGTGAGAGAGAGAGAGAGAGAGAGAGAGAGAGAGAGAGAGAGGGAGGGAGAGGGAGAGAGAGGGAGAGAGACCACATGGCGGTTTTTTGTTGGCGTGTCAATGGGTGGGTTTGCATGAAATGGAACCAGCAACATAAATTTAAGTTTGGAGAGGGTTATAGCAGAGGGAGTGAGGGATGGGATGTGGGTCTGTGCACATTTTGTGAGAGAGGGAGAGACCACATGGTTGTTTTTTGTTCACGTGACAATGATCGGGCAGAACTAACTTCTTTTTATATATATATGTAGATAAGATAGACGTTAGAAAAAACAAAAACTGTTCCATTTTTAGACTTTATGATAAAATAATTCATCAAATTTTATAAATCTTAATCAACATTTTTTTACTATTATTTTATTTATGAAAATAATTTGAATTTATTTTTAATTTTTAATTTTTAAAAATTATTTAATATTTTTAATTTTTAAAAAAAATTTACACAGTAAAGTCAATTATTGAATATTGTTTTGTTCACAGTAAAATATTAATCTTATTGTTATAGGCACAATTATTTCATTAAATTAAGGTTTTCATTACAAAGAATGAAAAAAGTAATGAAAAGTTAATTAACGTACAGTAAAACAAAAAGAAAAGAACATAATAAAAAAGAAAATGAGTAGCGGTGATAGCTTGCTATTACGATCAATTGAAACAAAATGTCTAATGCCACAAATTATACATTATTGGTTAGTCTAATATTTAAAAAATGAGTAGAATACTTAAAAGGAAAAGGTAATTTTTCTGAAAGTTATGGTTGATCATACTCAGAGAATGAGTAGGAATTAGTTTGTCTTCTGAAAGAATTGCTCGCCCCAAAGTCATGCTTATTAGGCCACAAAAAAAATCCTATTATTGCAAATGCAAATATTGGTTAACAAATGCTTAAATGGTAATATGGAAGGTATTAAAGGAATTGGAATATAAACTCACTTACATAATCGAAAGTGGTCAATTTGTTAGAGTTTGAAAAATATAATCACTTCACAATCAAAACTCATTCATTTATTCAGAAAAACATAGATTTTTTAATATTTGAATAAATCGACTTTAGCCGCAAAAATAACCACTAATTTTTTAAATTTGTCATAAATTAGTCGCGAATTTAGTCACAAAATTAGTCATGAAAAATTAGCCATGAACATACTATTTATAGCAAATTAGAGATGAATTTAGCAATGAATATATATTTTGTAACAGATTAACAATGAATTTAGTCACGAATTTGCTCAAACTCCCTTTTTTGAAATGGTAATAGATTTGGAGATATATTTTCATCATTTTTCTATCTTAATTCTTTGTGACAAAACTAGATTTGTTACAAATTAGTGATAAATTTAGTCACGAAAATTTAACCATGAAATTAGTTATGAAATATTAGCCATAAGCTTACTGTTTGTGGTAAATTAGCAATGAATATATATTTTATAGCAAATTAGTGATGAATTTAGTTATGAATATTTAGCCACGAAATTAGTTACGAATTTTTTGGCACAAACTTACTATTTATAACAAATTAGAGACGAATTTAGCGACGAATATATATTTTCATCATTTTTCTACCTCAATTCTTTGCGACAAGTATTTACGACAAATTAGTGATGAATTTAGCCACAAACTTCTACATGGTGTCACTAATTTTACGATGATTATAGCTAGTGGCAAATTAGTAACAAAATTAGCGACGAAGTTTCTAAGGTCGTTGCTAATTTTGTGACAAATTTCTTTTGTGGGAATTAACGATGAATTTAGTGATGAAAATTCTTTGTTAGAAATTTAACGACAAATCTGGCAACGAATTTCATGTCACAAATTTCCCATGAAAAAAAATGATTATACAAAATGTCTAATATTTAGAGAATGAGTAGAATACTTAAAGGAATTGGTAACTATTGTACATACATGTTTTGATAATGAGCAAATCTGCTTAAATTAGTAAGAAAATAATCGGGACAAATTAGTTAAAAATCAATCTAGATATGTTATCCAGAACTGTCAACTAGACCATCAAAATAGTTGACTAGATTAAGAAAAATACAAAGCAAAGTTGAACATGGCCAACTATCCCATAAACACTATTGAGTAACTAAAGTTACAAATGCAAAAACCTCTTTGATCTCTGACAAGTTTGTTGACTAAGTAAATAGGAGATTTCGACTAACAAATTCCATACTTAGAAATTTCTTTTCAACTCTAAAAACCTAGTCGACTAATCTATAAAATCTGTTGACTAAATTTTTGAACACCTAGAAAGCCCACATTTGATCATTAGAGAATAGTCGACTAACCGTCCTAAAGATATTGACTAAATCCATTAAAACTTGAAGGAAAATCTAGTTGATAGAACAAAAGACTTAGTCGACTAATATGTTCAAAAGAATCAAAAGTTTGACTAAGTACTTACAAAATTGAAAAGTAGTTAACTAACACATTAGACTAGTCGACTAATACTGATAGTTGATATATACTTAAGATTAGTCTGCTCTCACATCCTTTATACACACGCTAGTCAACTTAAGCTTGTCTCTTTTAACTAAATAGATTAAGATAGTAGATGTGGAACTAGGTGTAGTTTGCTATCCATGAATTACAAGGTACATAAGTCAACTAAATCCTTAGATCTTTTGACTATGTAAACAATCTAATCGACACATAATAAATTCTAGTCCGCACTTAATGCATATAACACACACTAGTCAACTAAAATAGTAAAATATTCGACTAAATGCTACAACAATCAACTACTATAACAAAGTAATCAACTAACTCAGACCAATAAGACATATCCACAGAAAGTTTAGTCGACTATGTTTAAGAATAATCAAATAAACATCTACAGAAAAATACTAATAGTTGACTAAGTGTAATGAGTTGTCGACACGCGAGAAACAAAATTTGAAATTTAAATTTTAATAGTTGACATGATGCTAATATTAGTCGATGCATTGCTTATAACATTCACTTTTGTAGAAAAGCAAACAGATGGTTGAAGTATTAATGGTTCATTAATGATCAAATTTTGAAAGCTTCATTAATGACCAACGTTCGAAAGCTCAACAACCACAGCAGATCAATTGTTTAAAGCAATAAATGAGGTTATAAAAACCTTACGAGATCTTTAGAAAAAGATTGACAAAGCCAACAAGTCTGATCCAAAAATTCAATACTATTCTCTGAACATTCTTTGATATGAACTCTGTAAAAATATTTTGTGATTTGTATATTTGCTACAAAAGCTCAAAATCAGACCATTAAGGATCGTTGTATTCATTTCTCATTCTTATACTTTAATCATTGTAATCAAACAAAGAGAAGGGCTGTCTCTTTGTTATGTGTACTCTGTTATATATGCATAGTGTAAATCTTGAAGAGTCAAGACTATAATATATAACTAGAACCTATAAATCTAATTGTCTATACTATTTAAGTAAAATAGTGAAAATCTAAGAGGTTGTCTAGGAGTGGACGTACACTGATTGGGTGGAAGCATTATAAATTCTTGTGTCTCTTTTTAATTTATTTCTTTCGTCCTTTACCTTGCTCTATAAATTCTATTTATCACAAAAAAATTCAAAAATCACTGAACAACCTAATCAATTCCCCTTCTAAGTTGCTTTACAATTGGTATCAGAGCATGTATTTAATTTTTAGGTTTCACAATTTTAGATTAAGGATCCTTACCTTTATCCTACTTTCAAAAACTTAAAATGGCACTGAACAGAGACTCTGTTCAAGTTGACGTATGTTCTACAAATAGGAACCCCTTCTTTAATGGAAGCAACTTTAGTTACCAGAAATAGAGGATGCACAATTTCATCATAGCCTAAGATCTCACTACTTAGAAAATCATCAAAGAAGGAATTGAATTTCCAACTAAAGAGATTGATGGTGTCCATGTACCGATCAAATTAAAAGATATGATACCGGAATAGAAGAAGGCCTACCAAGCCAGCTTTATCTCCTTCACCTTGGTCTAAGCATTAATGAATACAATTAAGTCTCATCATGTATCACAGCTAAAGAAATTTGGGAGAGAATTAAAGCAACCTATGAAGGGACTGATCAAGTTCGAAAAAGCAAAATCAGATTACTAAAGCAAGAATATGAAACCTTCAAGATAGAGGAAGGAGAAACTATTACTGAGATTATGACATGTTTCAATAAAGTTACAAACGAATTGAGATTGCTCAGAAAAAGACATTCATAAAGAGGACATGGTGGACAAAGTACTAAGATATTGCCTAAGTCATGGGAGCCCAAAGTCACGACAATCGAAGAGTCAAAGGACCTCAAGACACTAACTATGGATGAGCTTGTAGGATCCTTGATAACTCATGAGATGAAGTTAAATGTAAGAGATTTAGTTAAAGAAGAGAAAGGAGAAGGATTGTCTCTCAAAGTTGAAAGTGAGGTAAGTTTCTCTGATTCAAAAGATGATGATGTTAAAGAGGATCCTGTCTTACTGGCCAAGAAATTCAAGAAATTTATGTTGCAGAGAAGAAGGAGAAACAAATCAAGTTTCAGAAGGCCAGACAAAAAGGAGGAAATTAGGTGTTACGAATGAAAAAAGCTCATACACATTAGATCTGAGTGTCCTCTGTTGTAAAAAGTCGAGAAGAAAGACAAGAAAGAAAAGAAGAAAAGAAAGCTTCAGCGTGGAGTGATGAAGATAGTTCCTCCAGCGAAGACGGGGCACTTGAGGAGCAAGCAAACTTGTGCTTTATGGCAATTGGTCAACCATCCGATGACAAGATAACTTCTACTTCATAACTGATAATGCTAATGATTTCTTAATAAGTGAAATGCATAAGACAATTATGGAATCTTTCGGAGAAATTAAGAAATTAGATAAAGAAAACTACGCACTAAAGAAAAGATTGGCTAAGTTCGAACAAGAAAAAGCCAAATTAATAGCTCTAAATAAAAAATTACTAAACCAGAATGACACTCTAATACAAGACAAAAATAGTTTGCATGATGAAATTAAGAAGAAAGAAAAACTGAAATTTGAAATTGAAAACCTTAAAAGTATGTCTGAAAAGAATAAATTTGAATCAACTCTAAAAGATGACCTCAAAAATAAAAAAGACAAGAATCAAAGACTAAGCTCAATTTTACATAAATTCATTCAAGGGCAAGAAAAATCATATTTGATGTTGGGAGGTCAAAGGGCTATATATGATAAAGTTAGCTTAGGATTTAACACTATAGTAAATCAGAAGAAGCGCTACAACTTCCTTGTACCTAGTTCAGAGTCCAGTAGAATCAAGACAAACTGCACATGTAAGAAAACAAGACACAAATCAAAACATTGTAAATTAGAGAAACAATCTAACCCATTTAAAAATAAAAGATCTGAGTGTACTGATTGCCATAAATTGGGCCACAACACTAAAACATGTTGGACTGGTAACACTATACATAAGAAGGGAACCTTAAAAAGGATACGAAAGGAAAGCAGAGCTAGTATTTTGACTAACTCTATTGGATCCAAGAAAATTTGAGTACCAAAGACACAAACATGATTGATTTTCCGCTCAGGTATGTTTGAAGTCTAAGGAAGCTATGAATTCTTCCTCTTGGTGCATTGATAGTGGTTATTCAAGGCAAATGACAGGAGATGCATCAAGGTTCTCAAGTTTAGAAAAGAGGAAAGGAGGAAAAGTTGTCTTTGGAGATAACTCAAAAGGCAAAATTGTTGGAATTGATAGTGTAGTTATGTCTTCTAACTCAGCTCAAATTAAAAATATTTTGCTTGTTGATGGTTTAAAATTTAATTTACTGAGTGTGAGTCAATTATGCGATAAAGGGTATAGAGTTATATTTGATTTTAATATTTGCTTAATTATTAATAAAGAATCAAATAAGATAGAATTTACTGGATATAAAATATATATATATATATAATGGATTTGGAGTTATCTGAGAATCAAAATAAGTCATGTTTGGTTACAATAAAGCAGTCTAACTCTTAGTTGTGGCATAGAAGGTTAGAACATGCTAGCATGGACTTAATTTCTAGACTAGCCAGAAAGGAGATCGTAAAACTTCTTCCAAATCTTAGATTTGAAAGAAACAAACTGTGTGATGCCTATATGAAAAGCAAGTACACTCGAACCTCATTCAAACATAAAAACATAGTGTCAATTTCTTGACCCCTGCAACTTCTTCACATAAATCTTTTTGGACCCACTAGAATTCAAAGTTTAGGAGGAAAGCACTACTGTTTTGTTATCATTAATGACTATTCACATTTCACTTGCGTATTGCTCCTAGCTAGGTAAGAGGAAGCAAGTGAAACATTCATTAAGTTATGAAGAAAAATTCAAAATGAGAAAAAGTGTTCAATTAGAAGAATTAGAAGTGATTACGGTAAAGAATTTAAAAATAAAAAATGGAAGAATTCTGTGAAAAATATGGTATAGATCATAATTTCTCAACTTCTAGAACACGTAAACAAAAAGGAGTTGTTGAGAGAAATAATAAAATACTAGAGGAAATGGTAATAACTATGTTCTATGAGCATAATCTACCTTAACATTTTTGGGCAGACGCTGTGAATACAACATGCTAAATCTTAAATAGAGTCTTCATTAGACCAATCCTTAAAAAGACCCTATATGAGCTTTACAAGGGCAAAAAATAAAATATAGAATATTTTCAGGTATTTGGATACAAGTGTTATATTTTAAACAATGGAAAAGAGTCTCCGGGTAAGTTTGATGCCAAAAGTGATAAGGGAATTTTTTTGGGTTATTCAACTTCAAGTATTTAACAAAAGAGTATGGAACAATGATAGTTAAGGAGTCAATACACATAAAATTTTTGGGTTATATTTTAAAAATATAGAGTATTTAACAAAAGAACACTGATAGTTGAGGAGTTAATACATATAAAATTTGATGAAAATAATGATCTAAATAAGAAAAGTTTTGATGATGATGACTCTATGAATTACACCAAAAGCTTAGAGACTCTAGAAAATGAAAATGCACAAGAAGAAGAATGCAAGTTAGAGGAAAAACCAGAAAAAGGAAAAGAGGAACCTCAAGAACAAGAAATAAGATATCCTTCTATTAGGAAAAGCATCAACATAGAAAATATAATAGGAAATGCAAGCTTAGGTGTTAGAATTAAATCAAAACTACAAAATCAATGCGAATACGTGGCATTTATTTCGCAAATAGAACTTAAGAATGTGAAGGAGGCCTTAGGGGATGAAAATTAGGTTGTAGCAATGCAGAAAGAATTGAGTTAAATCAAAAGAAACGAAGTTTAGAACATTGTCTCTAAACCAAATGATTAATCTGTGATAGGAACTAAGTGGGTGTCTAGAAATAAACTTGATGAACATGGTACAATCACTAGAAATAAAGCAAGATTAGTAGACAAATAATATAGTCAAGAAAAAGGCATAGATTATGCTAAAAAATATGTACCAGAAGAATGCTTCTTGCTTTCTCCTGTTTTATGAAATTTAGAATATTTTAGATTGATGTTAAGAGTGCATTTCTCAATGGCTCAATAAATGAAACAGTTTTTGTAGAATAGCCCTCTGGATTTGAGGATCATAGGCACTCAAATTATATCTACAAACTGACAAAAGATTTGTATAGACTAAAACAATCTCCTAGAATTTAGTATGAAAGACTTAGTCTCTTTCTTCTTAAAAATAACTTTAACAGAGGAAAAGTAGAAACAACATTGTTTATAAAGAAAGACAACAAAGACATTTTAATAGTGCAGATATATGTTGATGACATAATATTTGGTGGCACTAGTGAAAAACTCTGTAAAGAGTTAACAAATTCCATGCGAATTGAATTTGAAATGAGCATAATAGGTGAACTAAATTACTTTCTAGGACTGCAAATAAAACAAACTGAAAAGGGGATATACATAAATCAATCTAAATTCACAAAAGAATTAATAAAGAAATTTGGATTTAAAAACTATAAGGGAAATGCAACACTGTTATATGATTTCTTTGCATCACAATTTCGGGCAAGTATACCATTGTCTAGTGCTATGTATAGTCGAATCAAGTGTCGATCCCACAAGAATATTTTATACGACCAAATATGAATAACCCTAATCTAAATTGGACTAATCGAATCAAAATTGTGAAAATATTAGAAATTACTAAAAATAAAATCTAAGATGCGAAACCCTTATTTAGTAAAAACCCTAAAACATCAATTTCATCTATTTTTATCATCTTACACGGTCGAATCTTTTAATCTCTAAGTTCATTGGCTATTGAATTATTATTGATAATAGTAGATTTTTCTAAATTAGATTCACTAATGGTCATGTAATGAATTCATAATTCGAATAACCAAAATCCAATGGTCACATAATTTTGATTAAATCGAATTGCATTAAGTTTTATGGACCATCTGTAAAACCCCATACACAGAATTAATCTTCTCTTGATCTCATAACCTTATGTAAATTTTATTCTATTGGACTAATTTCATGAAATCTTATCTTGATCTCATGCATTCAATCTCGAATTATGCAAAAAGCAGGCCTAAACATTTTGAAATATTAAGTTCAACAATAAAATCTCATTAAACAATAATTATACCAATAAAATTTAATAAAAAGAAAGAAATCAACTCATATAATTAATTAAAAATAAAATTTAACGCGTGTTAGGACAAAGAAATTTAGCTAAACATTGAAAATAAAAACAAGAAGATAAAAAGAGACATTACAACCCTTGTTTGTACGAACATGGAGGTGGAAGACGTTGTTATGAGCTACGGCTGCTAGGGTTTGTAATTGGTGGAGGGAATGAGAGAAAAATAAAGGTAAAATGAGAAGAATGAATGGAGAAAAGAATCAAATTTGTGGCTGCTAGGTCTGCATATATATATATATATATATATATATATATATGTGTGTGAAAAGCCTTGAAAGAATTGGAAAAATGGACCTTTTTGGAAGTTTGGTTCTTGAATTTGATTAGGAAACTTCTTCTTGATGTTTTGTGATGATCTTTAACTTTCCAAACATTTGAAAATTATTTTTCTTTTAATTTGGATAATTTCTAAAATTATTAGCAATGAAATTTTGAATTAACAGCACCTTGAATGTTTGCTTGTTCTCAAGCAAGAATAATTTCCTTTCAAAACCAATTCAATTTTTTCAAATCCCTAACCATGCATGTGATAAGTTCAAATCGGAATTACAATCAAGACAATCTATACTTCGCAGTATTTAGTACCAGAGAAACCATTACATCTTCTATAATCCCCTCGAAATCAAGAACAACGCAAGATTCAAATACCCTTACAATCTGTTCATCCAATAGAATAAAGAAAACTGAGATTAAACTATTCAAAGCATTCAATGTGTGTAAAGGTATGTGTATCACTCAATCAACACAATGAGATGGCATTACCATAAGTTTGCTAATATATCAAATTCTACTATTCAAATATGAAATCCATGCACCAATCGAAAGGTTTTTTATTTAGTTGTAACTGGACTAGGGTAAAGTAGAATAATGGATAAAATGTAAAGTTAAAATGATTCACTAAAAATACTTAAATATTAAAACATGACATTCTTTATATCAAGGCAAGAGAATACTAACCCTTACTATGAATATGTAATGTGATATTTCATTTATTCAAAACAAAGAGCAAACAATGAAACATAACTGGTGAACAAAATAAAAAATGAGGAATGCTTTTTCTATTTTTCTTCTCTTTTTTTTTTCTTTCGTTTTTCCTTTTTCCCTTTTTCTTTTTTCTTCAACCAGCAATTTTTTCCTTTTTTTTACTGGTTCTTTTTTTTGAAGTGCATCGACTGATAATGACTAAAAACATATGTGAAACTCAAATATATAAAAAGACTGCAATGCCTAAAAATAGAATGTCATACTATCAACCATAAGTACATTAGTGAATTAGGGTTCAAAATTTGGGGTTAAAAAAAATGAAGGTCATGGGGTAAATTATGTAGATAATTAAAGAAAGAAAAAAGATTTAGATTTAAATGGGTTAACTAAAGGGTCAAGTGCTAGGGATGGTATTTTTCGAAATCTAAAAGTGTGTAAACCTAGGTGTCATAATTATTTTGGTGCATTAAAATCAAGAATGTGGTTTCAAAATACATAACAAAGCAAGTTTTACAATGATCAAATCATGTGTGATATACACTCAGCAAAAAAACTGATAAAAGCAAAAAAAATTGCTCTTTAAGGTTCAAATCAAATCCTTATTAAGATAAATTTTATGTCAAATTTTGCATACTCTATCTTTCAAATCAACCACAAAAAGATGAATAGTTAATTATGTACCAAAAAGCTACTAATACAAATCATTTTTCACGTAATATAATTAAAAACAAGTAACACGTAAGGACTAGAAAATTCAAAAAAAATTTCGTTGACATGGAAGAATTCAACAAAAGAGATTTTTTAGAACAAAATAAAATTTCAGCATTTAAATTCATTAAAATAAAATAAAATAAATAAAAGTAAAAATCAACAGTCTATGTATGCATGTTCCCCCCACACTTAAGTTAAACATTGTCTTCAATATGAAAAATAAATGAAATAAAAACAAAGAGAATAGAAAAACTCCCCTGAAATGCAATCTTCTCTTCGACTTCCTTTCTCTCGTGCGAAAGGTTTCTTGTTCACCTATAAAATACTATCAAAACTCAAATTTAAATTAAATCAACAAAAACAAATGCTAAAGAAAATCATAAAATAATTGGGTTGACTCCCAATAAGCGTATTTCTTTATTGTCTTTGACAAGACATTATCTCTCTACTTTAACCTAGCTCATATTGCATCCGAACTTGAGCAAAATTTGCATCCAAAACAGCACATGCATCAATGTGATCATTATCTAGAAAATCATGCTTCACATGCAATGAACTAGCAACGTAATTTTCAAAAGAATCTTTAGAATAAAAGACATTTAAATCATGATCAGCAATTCTCTCAATGCAAACAACTTTAAAAACTTCATGTTTATCAAAATTTTTCATATAATGGAAAACATTAAATTTAATTTTTTATCATTCAATCTCAAAATCAATTTCCCATCAGAAAGCATGGGCAGTAACAAGAAAAAGTCGACCTAGTATCAGTGAAGCACCCTCATCATCAAAATCCATATCCAATATGACAAAGTCAATAGGAAAAATAAACTCATCAACTTTAACAAACATATCCTCAACTATGCCTCTTAGATACTTAATACTCATAGTAGCTAATTATAATGAAATGTTAGTAAGTTGACATTCTCTTACCCCTAACTTCAAAAACACATAATATAGCATAAGATTAACTCCAGCACCCAAATCACATAAAATATCAAAAAACTTAGTAGAACCAATGGTGCAAGAGATAGAAAAACTCACTGGATCCTTTAATTTCGACGACAGCTTCCTTTGTAAGATTGCAAAACACTCCTCTGTGAGCTTGACCGTCAAGACTTCATATAACTTCCTCTTGTTAGAGATCACATCTTTAAGGAACTTCCTATAATTTGGCGTCTCCCTAATTGCATCCAAAAGGGAAATGTTAATATACGTTTCTTAAAGACTTCTAAAATCTTTTCAAACCGTTTTTCTGCATTTGCTTGTAAAAAACGACTAGGGAAAGGGATAGGGGGCTTATATTTACTCAAAGAAATACTTCCCTATTCTATTTTTGTTGCCATAGACTTCTTATCTATGGACTATTTGATCTCTTTCTCGGCTTCCTACTCTACTATTTTGTCCTTTAACTCAATTGATTCATCTTGTAATTCTTTTTCGCTCCTCAAGGTGATTGCCTTGACTTGCTCTTTGGGATTTTTCTCGGTATCATTTGGCAATCTACCTGGCATACGAGAATAAAAGGTATTAGATAATTGATCAATCTTATTTTCGAGCCTTTTGAACCTCTCATTGGTTGGTATTGCCAATTGTTCAATTGCCAACTCCCATGATACCTTATTATCCCTTTGATCTGGCTGTGGAATTGAGTTAAACCCTGGTGGGTTGGTTGGTCTTTGCGGTGCCCCTTGACACCATGAAAAATTAGGATGGTTTCTCCACCCAGGATTATACGTGTTTAAATAGGGTTTATTCTGAGACCTGCCAAAATTAGAAACATAGTTCGCTTGTTATACCTGAGGACACTCAGAAGACATGTGAGTGATTCACCACAAGAATCACAATATAAGCATGATTAGTTACAGTATTAAGTTGATTAGTTTTCATACAATTAATCAAAGAGTCAATTTTTGTGCTGAGTATGGTTAAACTATCAACTTCATGCACACAGCTCTTTGCCTAAGCAACTCACGCTCACTAGACCAATCACACTAATTTGAAGTCATATCATCTAATAATACGCATGTCTCAATATATGATTTGCTCATGAATGTACCCCCAGCTACAGTATCAATTATAATCTTAACAGAATATAACAAAACACCATAAAAAGTTTGTAGGACTAACCAATCAGGTATACCATTATATGGACACTTCCTAATCAAATTATTAAAATGTTCCCAAACATAATATAAAGACCCACTATCAAATTACCTAAAACTAGTAATATCATTATGTAATTTAACAGTTTTACTTGGTGGAAAGTATTTAGCTAAAAATGTTTGAGACAGATTTTTTCAATTAGTAAAATGATTAGGAGGGAATGAGTTAAGCCATACCTTTGTCTTCCCCCAAGAGAGAAAGGAAATAGTTATAATCTTATCGTGTTTGGACTTACTCCGTTCACCTTAATGGTATCACTGATCTCTAGAAAATTCTTCAGATGGCTATTTGGGTCTTCAAAGGTCTCTCCACCAAATTGATCATCCTGCATCATACCAATAAGACAAGATTTTAGATCAAAATTATTTGCCTCTACTACAGGATGTGCTATACTAGTTTGAATATCTTGAAGTCTAGGTATAGAAAACTCTCTCATGGCTCTGTTCTCTTGATCCATTACTACCTCATTTTTCTTTTCTTCCTTAACTTGTCTACGAATGGTTTTGAGAGTTTTCACTATTTCAGGATCGAATTTGGCTAGGTCAGGACGTCCCGATCTCAACATAAAATTGGTATGGATACAAAAGTAGCACAAAATTAGACCTCCAAAATAAATCACAAAAAACTACTCTAATAAATCTAGAATACCTATATATGAATGAAAATCACAAAAATACAGTAAACAAAGGCACGAAAGGAATCTAAACAGTAAACTGAAAAACTAAAAAATCACTAAAAAATCAAAGAAAAATATAAAAAACTATGAAAACAGTAAAATTTGGTTGAGATAGGGTGGTGCTTGAGGCAATATCCACAAGTTTTGCTTAGAAGGCCAAAATATTTTGAAACAAGTGGTCACTTAACCCTAAATCTGAAAAATTATTTTTCTAACCCCGAAAATTCTCAAAAATTCTTGCCAAATTTTCAAAAACCTAAGTCCAAAATTGTAACTGTGCAATCTAAACCCTAATATAAACAAGAAACAATAGAATCTAATCTCAAACAATATTATCCTGGTTGATATATAAAGATATCCCCGATAACGGTGTCAAAAAATTATTACCCAATTTAAGTATATCACAATTTCGGGCAAATATACCATAGTCTAGTGCTATGTATAGTGCGAATCAAATGTTGATCCCATGAAAATATTTTAAACTACCAAATATGAATAACATTAATCTAAATTGGACTAATCAAATCAACAAGATATGAAACCGTAATTTGGTAAAAACCCTAAAATATCGATTTCATCTATTTTTAATCTCTTACATGGTTGAATCTTTTCATATCTAAGTTATTGACTATTGAATTATTATTGATGATGACAGAATTTCCTAGATTAGATTCACCCAACGGTCATGCAATGAATTCTTAATTCGACTAACCAAAATCCAACGGTCACACAATTTTGATTAAACCGAATTGCATTAAGTTCTGTAAAACATCTATAAAACCCCACACATAGAATTAATCTTCTCTCGATCTAATAACCCTATATGGGTTTTATTGTATTGGACTAATTTCATGTAATTTTCTCTCGATCTCATATATTCAATTTCAAATCATGCAAAACACAGCCCTAAATGTTTTGAAACATTAACTTAACAATAAAATCTTATCAAACAATAATTATGCCAATGAAAGTTAAAGGAAAGAAAAAAAACAACTCATGTAATTAATTAAAAGCAAAATTCATCGAGTTCTAGGATAAAGAAATTTAGCTAAACATTGAAAATAAAAATAAAATGATAAAAAGAGGCATTACAACCCTTGTTTGCATGAACATGGAGTGGAAGATATTTCTATAGGCTGCGACTGCTAGAGTTTGTAATTGATAGAGGGAATGAGAGAAAAATAAAGGAAAAATGTGGAGAATGAATGGAGAAAAG
The DNA here is from genome assembly GCA_037126225.1 of Dillenia turbinata. NCBI lineage: Eukaryota > Viridiplantae > Streptophyta > Magnoliopsida > Dilleniales > Dilleniaceae > Dillenia > Dillenia turbinata. The sequence continues at coordinate 13,405,812 of JBAMMX010000001.1, read as the reverse complement.
AATGAAATCCGTGGCTATTGGGGTTATATATATATATAGGAGTGAAATACCTTGAAAGAATTGGAAACATGGATTTTTTTGGAAGTTTGGCTCTTGAATTTGATTAGGGAACTTCTTCTTGCTATTTGGTGATGATCTTTAACTTTCCAGAGGAGGAGAAAAGGAGAGAAGGAGACAGGAGACAGCTGTTACACGCAACGCAACTATAATAGAGAGGAGGCAAAGCGGAGGCAATGAAGCGAAGGGAAGGAAAAGGATAATGAGCAAGCAAAGAGAGAGAGAAGGGGTAGGGTTTCACCTTTCACGAAGGATAGCTCTGTTTTTTTCTTTAGCTTATTAGACTAGAAAGTAGAATGTGTTTCTCTCATTGGGCTTAGGCCCGTAAAAAAAATCATCTAACTTGGTTCGATTCAACCCGAATCAAACCATTTTTTTTTACAAAGCTAAAACCAAACCAAACACTTCCAGTTCGGTCCAAACCAAATTGAATTTTTTTTTAAAAAAAAAAAACAAACCAAAAATTTCAGTTTGGATTGTCGATTTAACCCAAATCACCAACAGTCCTACTTATGGGATGTTGGGTCCTGTACCATCATTTGCCACCCACTCCTAGTATCATTTCAATAAAATGGCATTAGGAGTAGAGTTTCAAGAGGTAGGAATTTGAAAATTGGAGGAGGCACGAAAGTGGAGTATTAAATGCAAAACGTACCACTTCAATTTTCACGAATCGTGATCGATACACTCTCTATTATTTGAAATTGGTTATAGATAGTGTGGCGCTTGGTACATTTCGTTAGTTTGTATGTTGAGAGAGAATTTAGAGATTTAGGGTTTGCAAAATTCGTGAGAAAGTAGAGATGGTAAAGGATTCTGAATCACAAGCCCCTCATGATATCAATGAGATTAAGAGTATAATGATGGGTTGTAAGAAATGGTTAATAAGATGGGGTTAGGTGATGATTACTGGGTACGGTTGCCGAGGGAGGAAGAGAGGGCAAACAAAGTGCTGGAGGGGTGTGTCCCCATGTATAGGGAGTTTGTGAGGTACAGGCTTCGAGTACCTTACTTGGGTTCCTTGGCCAGGGTCTTGAAACGTTGGAATATCTTTTTGAACTTGTTGATCCCTAGCTCCTAGCATTTGGTTATGGCAATAGTGAGCTTGTTAAGCTATTGTCATTTGAGTTTTGATTTTGAGATTTAGTCATCAATTTTTTCTTTAAGGAGGTGTGTTTCTGGGGCCCCCGGGGCCCCCATAGAAGGTTGGTTTTGTCTTCAGACAATGTCAGAGTCAAGGTGGAGGTTATTTTTATAAAGAGAGTATTGACAAGTTGTTGATTAAAAAGTTCCCCTTGTCATGTTTGAGAATAAAGATTTGATGTCAGTGTTGTTGGAGGTTAGGGTGGAGCCTTTTGTAGGGTTGAGGCCTCTAAAATCTTCTTGATATTTGAGTTTTGTGCACTCTGTAGGGAATTTCTATTCTGCAAGAAGCATAGCCGTCTGTATGGAAGTCCTGCTGGACGATGGGGTCTTGAAGTTAGTAGGCTTGTTGGTGAGTGAGAAGATACAAATCGAGAGGCCTCCCTTTATTAAAGCAGAAAGTAGTGGGGCTCTATGATGCAATTACTTTTGTTGAGGGGGACAACCTCATGGGGATCACTACTATAGATTAATAAGGTTCAAGTCAAAGAAAGGAGTCGAGGAGGGGAGAGTGCATCAGAACAAAGTGCCCCATCAATAAACACTCTCCCCATATTTATTATGAGGAGGAAAAGGAGGAAGGTATAGCTGCCGAGTTTGTTAAGTAAGGAAATGGAGGAGGATAGAGAAGGAGGCTCGGTGGGAGCATCTGTTGCACTTCGACTAGAGACAGCTGAAGAGCCAAAGAGAGGAGAGGGCGAGGTTGAGAGGGCCTCCTTTGAACACCAATATTAGCACCCATCGAGGGTATCGAGAGAGAGAGGATACCAAGAGTGGGGCTCTCTGTGAATGTGGACGTGTGGTTCAAGAATTTGGAGATGGACCGTCTTGTGCCTTTCATAAAGATTTATACGTGTGGAAGGGTAAAGGGGTCACGTCAGAGCAAACGGCTCCTCCTCCTCCGATTTTTGTGAGGTCCTTTGATGCTAGAAAGGATCTAAAGAAGAGATGTACTATTGCAAGTAGTGCTAGAAATAATTACATTAGTTACGTGGATATTGTGGAGGCCAGAAATTTCTCTAACCAACTGGACTGCCATCACTTCAAGTTAGAGTTGAATGGTTTGACCATGGAGCAAGGTGACGAAGCCCTCATGGCCGTGGGGATTCAGGTGGGCTTTTTCTCTTAGAGTTATGTTTTCTTTAAGTTCTCATTTGCGGTGGGCTAATCTAATGTATTTTGTGTAAGCTATTGTTTTAGCTAAGTCCCAGAGACTGAAGAGGAATAGGGTCATAGCGTACCTAGAGTATTTGGTGAGTTAGAGGTGTAATGAGTCTTCCCAGCTGCACTCTACTCTAGCCTAGAAGGGGAGGGAGGTCAAAGAAAGGAAGACAGCCAATGCTGCCTTAAACGACAAAAATTAGGAGATAAAGTGTCTGAGGTCTCACTACCTAAAGTTTGCATTTTTGCAATATGACACGGCCATCACAGAGTGTGGAAGGTTAGAAGCTGTAGCGAGGGGGAATGATGCGAAACTGCAAGCTGGTAAGAATTTGGTGTAGGTGCGAGAGCAATCATGCCTTGTCATGGAGAAAGTTGGTGGACTTGTGGAATAAGTTTATAAAGGTTATAGAGAGCCATAAGCGTAGTTAGCATGATCTTTCTGAGAGACTGTAGTGGGCTAAGGAAGCTCTCCACTAGGCGAGGCTAGACGAGAGCTTGGCAATAAGTGTTAGTGGTATTGACTCTAAGACGCCAGGTCGGGGCTTAATTGGTGCTCCTGGCAGTGGTTCTTCTCGAAAAGTAGTTGATGCGAGCTTTCGTGTCACCGCTCATCAAGCCAACTTCGAATCTCTGTGGCAGAAGATTCTTCCCTCTCGTTCACCTCCTTCATCGTGATCCCTTTACTTCTTCCTCTCATGTGCTCTATTCTTATGTACTCCATTTCTGTTTGTATGAACTTCATTTTCCTTTGTCATGTCTTATATGTATAATATATTAAAATTTGAATAAAAATTTGTAGCAGCCTTGTCTCTTTATACTTTCTTTTTACCATTGCATTTTTGTTGCCTTATTGATAATGTATTGAAACCAAATCAATTGAGTGCTGAGTTGTCTTCGAGGGGGTTATAAGTGAGAGTGGATATTAGAACCCTTTTAGGTGTTAAAGCTGAGAGGATGGGAGTTAGATCCCGTACGAGGCATAAAGCCGAGAGAGTGAGTGTGCCTACTCACTCGAGTGCTATGACCTATATAGGGCGTGCTGCCTGAAGAATGGGTATGCCAACCTGCTCGAGTGCTAGGACATGTATAAGGCACGTTGCTGTGAGAATAAGAGTTGGATACCATTTCGGTGCTAGGACTCATATGAGGTGTAGAGTTGAGAGAGTGGGTGCACCAACCTGCTTAGGTGCTAAGACCTGTATAGGGCGAATTGCCAAGAGAATGGGAGTTTGATCCTGCTTAGATGCTGGGACCCATATGAGTCGTAGAGTCAAGAGAGTGGGTGTTACCTTCTGGAGTTACTGACTATGAGGCACAAGGGCCAAGTCTCATAGTTGCTTAATTCCTGGAGCTACTGACTAACAGGCCCAAGGGCCAAGTCTCACTGTTGCTCAACAGAATTGGATTCTGGAGCAACTAACATGATCGATCATTGGAGCTGTTCAATAGAAGGGTGCTTCTAACCGCATTATTGCCACTTGAAAGTTGTTTCGATTGTTGCATGATCGACATGATCAAAGTGTTATAAAGAATTAACAAAGCATGTAAAATAAGGCTATTATAATAATGATAATCATAGGACAAAATTCCAGATGGAGACAATTAGTTAGCATACTAGAATATTGATAAAGTAATGGTAGGTGGTGGACAAAAATTACTAAACCGAGGCATTCGATGGATCCGGATCATAGCTGAATACTCTGATGCCAAGAGGCGTCCTAAACTTGACTTGCATGTGCTTGGTGCTTGGTAACGCTTCCAAGGCTTCCAGCCTAGGTCGACCTAAGATGGCATTATAAGGGGACGACAGTTTGACCATATTGAAGGTGGTTGTGGTAGTGGTGTGGTGGGGTGGCATTCCCAAGGTTACTTAGAGTGAGATAGTGCATTTAGGGTATAGTCACTTGTTCGAGAGTTCTCTCAAAGGTTCGACGTGGGGTTGAAGATATATTTGGTTAAAGCTCACTTGTTGGAAGGCGTCCCAATAAAGGAGATCACAGCTCGCCCCTTGGTCAACAAAGACTCTTTTCGTGGTGTACTGGCTTATCTTGGTGGTGATGACTAGCGGGTCATGTCGGCCTAAATTGACTCCCACTAAATCGTTATCACTGAAGCCAGTCATTGGTCTCTTCCTCTTTTATCCTTTTTTGATACGAGCAATGCAAACATCTTTAAAAATAGATGCCTCTGCCATCTGGAGTACCTGGGCGACCATTCGTTCAACCCGACATTGTTGTGTTACCACCTAGTCAGTCGGACTCAGGGCCGAAGGAGAATTACTGAGAATAAGGGTGCTGAAGAGTAGCACGGCAAGGGATTTCCACTCTGTATATGAAGAATTACTCATTTTCCTAGTTCTAAAAGGCCTTTCGAACTAGTAGCTCATTCAGTTCCGTGGGGTTAGCCTCTATCAGGCCCCTTGCATGGTTCCCTGAGGGGTTGACTCTCTCATTCTATACTGATGAATCTCTGGAGCCTGCCATCTCAAACTAAGGCCTTGAGCTTATCTTTCAACCTTCAGTAGTCGTCCATCAAGTGATCATAGTCTTTGTGGAAGTGACCATATCGGGTCTTATCCTTTGTGGAATCATCTCCCGTTTGGTGAGGGGGGCCAATTAACATTGGGCTTGTTTTGGATATGTATCATGATATGGCTAGATGTGTCATTCAGAGTAGTGTAGTTGATAAATTTGTGATGGGGTGGAGGTCTTGCTTGACTCCTCGTAGGTGAGGATTCTTGCTATGGGGAGTGGTTGTGCTCATTTCTTTCTTTTTTACCTTAGCACCTATTAAATGCCTCAACTTCTTCTGAGAAATGTGCTTTTCTGCCCAGGCATAGAATTCTTAAATGGTAGTTGGGGATTCTTCGTGATTGACATTTTCATTCTCGAGGGGCCACAATTAGTAATGCAGCTAAAGTGATGGAATGATTTAGGCATGAGATCTTCATCGTCTTAGTCTTGAACTTGTCAAAGAAGTCCTTCAGGAGATCACATCACTCATCACAAGGATAAGAGGGAGGTAGACTTTCTCTTAATGTCTTAGTTGATCACGAAGTGAGCTTCAAACTCTGCCTGAGCTATGAGAAACACTTGATGCTGAGCTATGGAAATAAACTAAACCACATCAGCATGTTGCCCTTAAAGATTGTGGGGAAGTGTTTTCACATGGCAACGTCTGACATGTCCCTTTATATCATGATTGTAACAAAGTAGGGCTCGTGATCTCGAGGGTCGGTGGAGCCACTGTACCTCTCCATAGGGGGAAGTGTACATCTCATGGTATTGGCTTGGTAAAGATTTTTAGGTCAAATGACGATGGATTAGTGGCATATTGGAAGGTGTCATCTTGTCTTGCACCAACATGTGTAAGTTCAACATCCATGAGCTCTTCAACTTACTTCTTTAAGTCATTTCGATCTTGTTAAGAGGTCACTAAAGGCTCTCGATGTCTTCAAGCTTGAAGCCTGCGTGAGCGTGAGTGCCCTAACCTCTTGAAGGAGGATGAAGCTTCTTGTCTAAGGACTTGACTGAGTTCTTCCAATTGTTTGCTCATGCCCTGTACCTAGGATTCTAGCTTTTCTATTTGGGTATGGTTAACTCGATTGGGAGAGGCTGGAATAGGGGGAGAAGTCAGCCAGCCTTGAAGTTGGGTAGTAGGTGGCTAGGGACTCGTTGTTGGGGGTGCTTCACCTGGTGCTATGAGTAGATAATAGAAGTATCCAATTGATTAGCCAGAGATGTTGGTAGAGGAGGCTCTACGGGGTCAGACGTTCATCCTCCCACCATAGACATTGCTTTGAAGGTGTTGTTTCCATTCTCCCTTTTAAGTGGCATGGTGCTAGGAAAGACGATGAAATAAGGCATGAAGTATCCTTGGCAAAATGGTTAGTCTATTCCTCTGGACAACGCTAATCTATTGGAGTGGATTTGATACTTAGATGAGCTACTTTGCTGACTCAAATGGGGAATCAGTGCTAATGTGTTCGTTAGGCTTTCATGGATGGAAAGACCTGCAAAATATCTGCCTGAAGTGGTCCAACAGAGAAAGCTCCAACACTCAAGTTAGATAGAGTAGTAATAAAAGTAAGAACAAAATGAGAAGAGCCATAGTTTTGCCCTTGTGTGATGTGTATATCGAATGTTGAATGTTTCTGGTGGGTCACCTTTGCTTTGTAAATATAGCATGTGTATACATAACAAGTCTCTTACTTAAAGGTGTACAAATCGTAATTATCTTATGGGGAGATCATTAGAAATCTTTCTAGATTTTAGAGTCTATAATCAAAGATTCTTAAAAGATTAAAATCTTACAGGATTAAGGGAAGTTCAAGTTGTTATAAAGATTTCATTTTTTATCGAGCGATATTACTTCTAAGATTAAGGGAGGTTCATATCTTGTGTAATCATGATCTTGATTCAATTGGTGGAGACGTTGTTCGGAGGAAGATCACTCAGTAGTAGCCAAAAGGTTTAACCAAGATTATTCAACCAATCAGTGGTCGAGAGGCTTAACCGGGAGTGTTCGAACAAGCACTTACTCAATCATCTTGAGTGCTTACCAAGCAGTCCCTGGACTTTGAGTTGTGGTCTAGTGGACTCGGTAGTCTCTAAGATTTATGGTTATGGACTGTTGGGCCTTATACCATTAGATTGCAATAGCTTTAGTGATCCGTGCAATTTACGTTGTTAAACTTAAAAAGAGTGCCTTTTCATTTTATTATCAAAGGATGTCTCTTTGTCCACTTCTCTTTACACCATCTCTCCCTGTCATAGAGTTACAACTCTCTATCATCCTACTTTCTCTCCTTAAGTTTCTCAGGCTCTCAACTGTATCATCCTATCTCTCTATCAACCTCTCTTGGTCTTCCATATGCTTCCATGCTATTTGTCAATCCTTAACTCTTGATACTCCAATAGAGTGATAGCTTTCAATCCTAGTTGGTAAGCGCTAGTTTGTTTTTCTATTAATATTGATTTTTTTGTGTTATCGAGTTTTTCTAATGGTCATTTCTTTGTAAAAATATTCCATAGTATGGCAATTGGACTAAAATTACTAGTGAAGTGAATGGTATGTAGTGATATCAAATCTCTGTTGTTTACACTCATACAAAGGTTCACTACAAAATTAAACCTTATGTTGATGGTAACTTTTATTGTCAATGACCTTAAGTGAAGGTTTTTTACGCCCTATAGAGACGCTTTTGACGAAACCGTCGAGAAATATATATATTTTCTAATAGTATAAATTGTCTATCGGGAAACGTTTATCAACCGTCAATAAAGGTATCACAATTGTTTGTAAAAGTGATGTTCAATTCTGACAGTTATCACTTGTGGTCAGTAAATGTGGTAGTCTTTAGGGATGGTTTGAAAACAATCTTTATATGACTCTTCTTTACTGTCTATTTAACCATACCGTTTACATGAATTCTACATCTACGCTAACACATATATTGCACCATCTTTAAAAGTTATGTTCAATTCTAGTAGTTATCACTTATGGTTGGTAAATGTTGCAATCTTTAGGGACGGTTTCAAAACAATCTCTATATGACTTTTCTTTACTATCTACTTAACCATATCGTCTATATAAGTTCTACATCTATGCTAATTGATATATTTCACCATCTATAAATGATATCTACCATTTAAACAGTTACCACTTGTCATCAATAAATGTGGCCGCCTTTAGTGACGGTTTGAAAAGAGTCTCTATAGGAGTATTCTTTACTGACTATTAAATCATATCATCTGTAAAGTTCTATACCTATACTAACCTATATATTTTATCATCTATAAAAACAATGTTCAATTAAGATGGTTATTAGTTGTCATCAGTAAATATAACACCCTTTTAGGGACGGTTTGAAAACAACCTCTATATGAGTCTTCTTTACTGACTCTGAACCATATCACCGGCATAAGTGCTATAATTATGCTAACCCATAGATTATATCATATGTAAATGCTATTTACAATTCTAACTGTTATCACTTTTCATCAATAAATGTGTCAGCCTTTAGGGACAATTAAAAAATAGGCTCTATCTAGGTAATTTATGCTATTTGCTGAACCATATCGTCTGTATAAGTCTATGACTATACTAACCCATATATTGTACCATTTGTAAATGCTATATACTATTCTAATGGTTATTAGTTTTTGTCGATAAATGTGGTACTTTTTAAGAACTACTTGAAAATAGTCTCTTTATGTGCCATCTATACTTACTATTGAGCCCTATGGTCTGTATAGTTTTTAGGGATGGTTTAAAATTTTAAGGGTTAAGGTACCTGGTGGTAAGTTAAAATAACAGGGGATAATTTGGGATAACAGGTGATACGTTGCTATAACAGGTGGTAAGTTCACGATATCAGGTGGTAATTTTGAGATAACTTATGGTAAGTTTGCAATAACTAGTAATAATATGGTATGATAATATTTTTATACATTGAAGTGAAATATTGTGTAGTGATTTTGCGGTAGCCGGTAGTAAATTATCACTTACAAATGGTAAAGTGTGGTATTTGGTGGTAAAATGTGGCAATATTATTATATATTAAAGTTACAAAACCTAGTGGTAAAATTATGATAACAGATAGTAAGTTTATGATAACAGGTAGTAAGATTACGATAATTAGTGGTCAGTCAATGCTAAAAGGTGGTGAGGTGGCGAAACAGGTGGTGTAAATTGGCGATAACTGGTACTAAGTTTCTATGGTAATATTATTATACATTGAGTGAAATACTATAGCCCTATGCATAATTGTACTATTATTAGTAACATATGGTAAGCATGCTAACACTATGCACAATGGTAAGAATTTTATCTAATATATATTATTATTAGGATTATTAATATAAATTATTATTATTTCTGATAAGTAAAAAAAAAATATTTCGAATGAAATTGTTATCGTACATTACATGAACTTGGTACATCACAGTTAATTGGTTTTACTTCTCAAGGGATAAGATGAAATTCTTTTCACAATTTTCCATCGCCCTCGTCCAGACTTTGGTTTTATTGCTTTTCTCTGCCTTCATTCAGACCTTGATTTTATTGATTTTCTCTTTGTTTTCTGCATCTCCTTCATCATGAACATGATTTGGGGACAGACTGCATTATATTCTGATGTTAGAAGTCTGAGGAAATATTCTTTCCTCAAGAAATTGACATTCTAAAATTATCACATTTGAAATAATTAATAATTACAATACAAAGAGTGTGAGGATAACATAAGGTGAGAATTAATACGGTAATGACAATAGTTTCCAACAACATACTTCTTGAGTTAGTGGACTTATGGACATCTCCAGTTCTCATATCTCCAGAAACCTCATAACAAATATTCCACAATCATCCCTGACACATAGAAATTATTTTACATCATTTTGATAATGAATTATAGGTGTTGGTATATTTATGAAAAAATGAATACGAATTAACTTACGTGTTAGCCTACTGTGAAACTTCAACAAGCACAATTTTGGAGATACGTACCGAATTTCCATAAGTCCTCTCAATTTAGTCTTCCTGTAAGAGCAATTAATGGAAATGTTATGGGTTATAGTTGAACAAAATTTGATGTTTAAATATATCAAGCAATTACCATCAAAGTTTGCAATTGGTCATCTTCACCATCTTTAAAGCATGAATCTGAGTCAAGGGGATACATGATTTGCTTGTCCAGATGAAAGCATTACAAAATCAATTATCTTTGAAAATAATAGAGATGAAAACTTGTTGTAAAAACATAATAGAAATGTATATCAATGGAAATGTATATTAATACTAAAGTGCATAATGGCAAAGTGAGGGTTACTATAAACTCACTAGGTTAAACAATTGAAACTGGAATCCAATTGTCTTTTCATATAGAAAACTCTCAACCATAGAAATATCCTAGTTGCTTTGTTGGTTTGTTTGTTTGGTATCCAAAACTAGACATAGAAACTACAGACATCTGCATTAGTAAAATAATGTGAGAATGCAAGGAGATGTGTGCCAAAATGGACAAGGACAAAAATATGAATACGGTGTTGTGTATTATTTATGAGGTGGTATAAAATTATTAAAGTTGCAGAAGTAAGCTAGACATGGAAGGGTTTTGGAGCAAGCATGTGAGTGGAGAGAGAGAGAGAGAGAGGTGAATTATATTTTTGAGGTGATGTTTGAATTTTGTGAGAAACAATGAGAGCATTGTTGGGAATTTTGTGATTTTGTGATCATGTGAAGTAAGACAGAAAGATTTGAATGGTCAAAAGGGGGTTATTTTTGAAAATATTACGAAAATTACACAAATCCAAAATCCAAGAAATATGGCTCTTAAAAAAATTGAAATCAACTTTAAAGTCGATTTTAGATATATCGACTTTAAAGTTGATTTTAGATATATCGACTTTGACTTTTTCCTGCCCAATGCCCTCTCATTAAATCCAACTCTCCCCCCTCTCCCTCTCTCTCTAACACACACTCTCTCTCTTTCTCTTCCTCACTCCCTCTCCCTCTCTTCTCCTATTCACCCACCAACTCTCTCTCTCTCTCTCTCTCTCTCTCTCTCTCTCTCTCCTCCTTAAAATAAAACACACACTCTCTCTCCTCATTTAATTTATATTAATTTTATAAAATAAATTATATTATTTTTTAATATTTTTATATTAAATAAATTAAATAATATTAAATTTATAAATTAATATTTTTATTTTATTTTATAGTAAATAACATAAAATTAAATAATGTATATAAAATAAATAATGTATTTGAAATATAAAAAGTATATATTTTTAATTTGATAAATTAACACATTAAATAAAAAATTTATAAAATCAATAAAAAATTAAATTATTTTTATAAAATTAATAAATTAAAATAAATTACATTATAAGCTATAAACAATAAATTTTAAGCTATATCCCTTTTTATAATAAAAAATATATAAAAAAATGAGATCAAAAATAGGTTTTGCCATCGAAAATTTTAGAAATTTCCTCCTCTATATTTGAAAACCTAACTTCCCTCGATAACTTTCCTCCTTCAATTCCCTCCAACTCTTATTCGCCCCAGCTGTTGGTGTCACGCCCCGACCCACAAGTCTTGGTGCGTGACAATCATCACGCTATCCTAAAATATGTATGAGTCTCACCCCGTGTTCTAAAACACTGCAAGGCATCCACAATTCCCTCTAAAACCATAGGCCAGCCCAGCTATTTCAATTCCATCCAATCCATAAAACAACGTAATATATCCTCTTAGGGAATAGAAGTCAAAACCATTACTAACAATTCCCATAAGAAATCCATGAAAGTGAAAAATAAGGGTCCTCAATGAAGTTGAAATAAAAATAAGTCCATTCGAAACAAAATATAAGTTTAAATAGTTTACAAATAAGTTTTCTTTATACACAAAAATTTCCTCCTCAGGTCTAACAATCAGCACCTCAAAAGTCAAGATAAGATTTATACCAAGAACAAGTGCCTAACAGTGATCTTCTCAAATCCAATTCTAAATGACCAAGAGTGTCCACTAAACTTTCTCTATAAAAATAAAATAGGGAGGGATGAGTATAATTTATACTCACTGAGTATATAACATGTTATGAGGATAACTGAGAGATGATCGTGGATATATCAAATAATTATCTTAAAATCGTATAATTGTAACCATAGAGAACAGGATTTATTAACAAATACAAGAATTAAAATAAGATTTTCAACCAATCATATTATACAAATCATATGTATCCAATTATCTCAACTTGTTCTTCGAAAACCATAGGGTTGCCAAAATCTTTCCACCAAAAACTTGGTTTTGACCAATGGTGGGATCATCAAGGGGTTTTCATTATCATCAATCACAAATATGTACCTCAACTTTGACTTTGGCTCGGACCTCCCCTAGGGTGCAACCAGACTAGTCTGAAGGGAGGGCTTTAGAGGTACCTCTCGAGTGCAATTACCTCCTCAGCTAAATAAACACCCAACCATATCACCCCATCGGGTCGCTCTGTGAAGAGAATGACTATAGCTATTAAACATGCACGAAACACCATTTCGTAATTATCACATCGTATATCAAAATATTCCAATAATTATTTAAACACAACTCAAATCATGAGTTCAAAGTCTACATATTCAATGTAAATCAATCCACATGGCACATTGATTTCAATTTAACGCATGGATGCATTTTTTCATTCCAAATTTCCATCCAGGACATTCCACAATCATCAAACACTTTGAAAACCAATTTAGAAAGCATTTATAAAATCAATAAAAAATATTTTCTCATCTATAATCATAATCATGTATCTATTCACCGCTTGGGAGGGTGAACACTCTCAATTCCACAATCAATTTCAAGAACAATCCTTTCCTGGGTTGCGATCGATTTTTCCTAAATCAATAACCATGATTTTAATGTTAATTCACCTATATTTCGAGGGTTTATGAATTTTTCCTAATTTAGCACAAACCCTAATTTCTCCAATCCAAAAATGTATATTTTAATTTCACCATTTTCATATCATTCACATCCATATAAATTTTCATTCACCATTTTTCCCAATTTTTCCTCATTCACAAATCTAGGGTTTTGATTTCTAACAAAATTCCTCAAATCTTAATATTAAATTTCAATCTAGTAATGAGAAGACTAAATCCAAGTTTAGAAAGGAGAAATTACCTTTATTCTGGGGTTGGATAGAGTTTTGAAGATTGGGTTTCAAAAACCCTTACTTCTCCCTTCATTGAGCAAACCCTAGATTCTACTTTAAATTCTCCTTCTCACCAATTGATTGAGGATTTGGGAACCTAATAGATTGATTTTAGGTGGAAAGGTAACTGATTTTTAAGGGAGAAATCAAGAGAGGTGTGTGATAGGAGAGAATGAGTATATGCAGAGAGGGAGAGAGAGTTGTGTGTGTCGGGAGAAATGAATGAGAGAATGAAGGCTTTATTCAAACATATTATTAAAGATATGGTCAATTATCATCATGCCCTTTATGATTCAAGAGTTTGGGTTGGGTTTGGATGTCCTTTTTGATCATTTTGCATCTCAATTTGTTGAAATACGAATGGACAAGACGACCCACCCTCTGGACAAGGCGACTCACAAGTATAAGATTTATATTGGCAAGGCATCCTACTTTGGAACATGGCATCTTATAGGTTAGTTTTTAACATGGGTAGAGCTTCTTGGTTATGGGCAAGGTGACCCAAATTCAAAATTCTTAAGTTTTGGGTCGACCCAAGAAAAGGGACAGGGCGACCTATCATTTCAACGCCTCAGAAACTCTCCCTATAGACTACCTGGGTCAACCCAATTTCTCATGCAGGTGGACCCAACATATTCATGGATCAGAAATCTCATTCTACGGTCCTCCAAGGTGCCTCATCACAAGCTCAGGGCAACCCAATCTTCACACAATGCGTCCTATTCTTCACAATTTATGGCATGAGTCGACCTAGTCAATGACACAATGTGACCCATCAAAATCAAAGCTCAGAACCTTGCCTAAACACCCCTTTGGGTCGTCCCCCTAGCGCACAAGGTGACCTGCACCTTCAATACATACTCCCAAGGCGTCTCATTCCTTCCTCAAGATGACCTATCCCTTTATAATTCACTCATAAGCCAACCCAACAAGGCATGAGGTGAACCATTCATCATGAAACACTCTCACAAGTCATCCCAACTCTTCCACAAGGTGACTCATGCCTTCACAATTCATACCACAAGCCAACCCTGTTTCAATACAAGCCACCCTCTCTCTCACGATCTCCTAATATACAAGCCAACCTAAGCAATGTACAAGATAACCCTCTACTCACACATCCCACACACACAAGCCAACCCAACCTTTCACAAGTCAACCCAACATTCCAAAATTTCATAAATATCCTATGTCCTTGCATCCCATGAGATTTGAACCAAGAACTACCATTTCTCCAAAATTCTCCAAAAAGCTAATCACCATCAAGCAATTCAATCCTTTTGGTAATTATATGGAATGATATTGAATTTAAAATCTAATTACAAATCCTTTTTGGAATTATACTAAAGAACAAAAATTGATTATTCAATCACCAAATTTTTCGGTGTTACGTTGGATGGTCCTCTACATAATGTCAGCCATTGGATCAAATGTTGAAAGGACATTAGCCCCAATTATAGTGTGATATGTCCATTTAAGTTTAAAGGACATTACCTGTAAAGATTGCAATGTAATGACAATATTAGTAATTTAAATAATGTTATATGATATTTAATATTAGTAATTATCAATATTACCAATATTAGTAATTACATAAAATTAGTAATTATTAATATTATATAATGTAACATAATGTAATTATCAATATTATATAATTTTAAATTAAAAGGACATTCAATCAATTATCCCCAGGCATTGGATCAATTGTAGTGTGATATGTCCATTTCAAAGTTTGCATCTGCCGTAAGATAAAATGTGATTTATCCAATTTGGGATTGACAACATGCCAAAAAATGAACCAATTTGGGATTACTTTCGTGATATACAAATGGACTATTGATTTTTCAATAATATAATGTCAATATTACATACTATATATAATGTTTCATTATGTAATGTGACATTACTATATGTAATGCTAAATTACATTATGTAATGCCAGCCGTTGGATCAATTTGGAATAAGTTCAACTAGCATCGTAATTCACCATTGGATCAAGTGGCATTATAGTTCTTTCATGCATTGGATGAGTGGAGGAATTTATTTAAATGTAATGACACTATGTTACGTGATATAATATTATAATTTGAAATTATAACAATTCATTGACCAATTAGATATTATGACCGATTAATATATAATATAGTGTTATAATATGACATTATTATGTTACTAATTGGATATTATGACCAATTGTTACATAATATAGTGTTACAATATGACAATTCATACGTTAGAAGTGTTATAAGAATATTTTAATTTGTGTATCAAAACTTTTTATAATTATAATTAAAATATTATAATAATTAACGAGGCAAATATTCATTAATTATAATTAAAATATTATAATAATTAAAATTTTATAATTGATTAATTATAATTAACAAGGCAAGTAATCATTCAATTTTATTTTTGAAATATTTTTGTAGTTCATAATTTTTGTTTAGAAAATATGCGACCATATTTAATTGTATGATAATAATTAAAATAATAATTTTGTATTTTTGTTAGCTTTTCAATTTTGCATTTTAACCATTGTTTTAGTTATCTCTGATAGACTGTGCGCGGTAGACCGTGCTCCTACACGATAGATTGCACTGGCTTGCGTGGTAGACCGCCTCCTACGCGGGAGACCGCCCGCATAAACAGAATAATTACGAAGTTTCTCGCCTCATGTTGTTCATTCCTTTTTTCCATGCAATATTTTAATTAAAAAACATGTTCCATGTTCAAGTCGGTAATCATTATGAACACATAACTGACAAGTAATTGCACTTGTTTGGTTCAAAAACTCATTTCATATTTTTTATACATGATGAGGGCAGCATTTGATTTTTTTTTTCTTTTTTAATTTAGAATCTGCTTTCGTGTATTTTGTTAAATAAAATTAAAATTATTAAATATATAATTATCAAATTATATTAATTTATTTATAAATATTTTTATTTTGAAATACAGGCTAATGTTAATACAATGACTTGATATGTGGGTAGTTAAATCCCAAGGATTGAGGAGATTGGTCAACACAATGACACGAGTGCCAGATAAAGCCATGGTGTGAAATTTGAAATTAAAATAATTATTAATTTTAATTATAATTAATTATTTGTTATTAATTTATTATTATTATTTTATAAATTGATAATTACAATTAAAATATTATAATAATTAAAATATTAATAATTGATTAATTATAATTAACAAGGCAAGAATCATTCAATTTTATTTTTGAAATATTTTTGTAGTTCATAACTTTTGTTTAGAAAATATGCGACCATATTTAATTGTATGATAATGATTAAAACAATAATTTTGTATTTTTGTCAGTTTTTCAATTTTGCTTTTTAATCATTGTTTTTATTTTCTCTAATAGACCACTTAGGCTTGCACAGGAGGCTGCACGTGTGCATCGTAGGCCAAGCTTGCTTGCGCAGTCTACCGCGCATGTGCGTGGCAAGCCACACATGAGGGCAGTAGGCCACGCTGGCTTGCACGGTAAACCACGCAGGCCCACGGTAGGCTGTGCTTGCTTGCAGGGTAAACCGCACAAACCCACGGTAGACCGCACTGGCCTACAGTAGACTGCTTGTATCTTACTTTAAACTTAAATTCTAGATTATTTTCAAGTCTAAATTTAGCTTTTTCTTTTTCTTTGCCAGAGGTGGTGGAGGAGAGGTAGAAACACTAACTTCAAAAGGAATGCCCTGTGCGAAATATATGTGAAACCTATTCACCCCCCTCCGTTTCTTTCATTTACAAAGCACAATATGGCTATCGATTTTGTTAATATTAAATATAGCAATTTCATGTGACTAGGACTGTAATGATTTAACTAACATGGTATGCATTGATTTATCTATAAAGCACAGTAATATTGCATAAAATGTAGTAATATAGCTATAATGCATAGTAAAAGTGGTGATTTTTTGAACAACCTAAATAACTATAACCCTAATGATATGGGAAAGACACGTGGCAAGTATTTATTAAAAGTGTGGGAAAATGTGAGAAATTAAAAACAAGACGGATAATGATTAAAAGTGTGGAAAAAAGAGTCCAATGAAAAAAAATGTGAGTAAAGAGTAAAAGTATGAAAAAAAGTCTGAAAAAAAATTTATAGAAAGACAAAAGGCTAAAGAGAGGGTGGGTTTTCAAAATTTGTTTGTGAAAATAAAACGGTGAAATAACTAAATCCAGATATATTTTAAATCATTCTCTTGAAATCATCAAATCTCTCATTCCCTTGAAAGCTCTCCTCTCCTTAAAGCTCTCAAAAGCCATCGAGAGTTCTAATTCAACCAAACAAATTTTTAGCCTCATTCCCCTTAAATCTCTCATAATCCATTAAAAACTCTCACCAAACCAAACATATTTTCAACAAAAAATTAAAAGCTTTCCTTTCTCTAAAATCTATACAATCAGCCAAATATATTTTCAATCTCTAGACCCCTCCAAAGCTCTCACTCAAGCTCTCATTGAACCTCTCTATAACATATATTCAGACACCAACAAATCTACAAGACAAACGACTTTGTAAAGTTTCATCAAAAGATAATCGCATTTTTTTCATAAAAAGTCACTCTGTTGTACTAGGTTCTGCTGTGTTATGCTAGGAATGAATATTTGAAAGATTTTAAATTTGTTCAGCTATAAATATCAAACAAATGAAACATGGATGAGCATTATAGTTGATCACGAAAAAACACAATCATCCCAAGAACAAGTTCAGTCTGAATAAAGCCAATCATTCCAAGATGTTACCACAGATTTAAAAATAAACAGATCATTTTAATTTGAGCTTTACTATTAACATGTTATTAAGTAATTATCCGTTTTTAATTTTTTATTTTGGGCAGCTATCTAGAAACATAAAGATCTAACATGTTGTCAAGATGTTTGGGACTTAGAAAAAGGAAAGCACATGATAGTTGAAATAAACAAATTAAGTCAACCAATAGGAATCAATGGTATGATCTTTACCAGATTCCTTGACTTTATAGTCAGAGTGCATTTGATTGCTCCAATAAACTATACGCTTGGCGTGACATGCCAACAAAGTATAAAGATGACATATGGGAGATTGTGCAGGTATCTAGTTTTATTACTCAATGGCATAGATGAAAAGTTAATATATCTAATTTTATTCCTTACATATTTCTTTTATTTTAATTGTAGTCAAAGATTACTTTTGAGCCACTCAAAGCTGATACTAAGAAATAGATTATTGGAAATTTGTGTGACAAATAGAAGACTTAAATACTCTGAAATCAAAGTGATTTGATAATTCACTTGGAATTGATGAAATATCAAGAAAATAGAAGACGAAAGTGTTAATCAAATCAGTATGGGGAGCTTGTTACTTTCTGGTTAAGTGATAAAGAAAAGGTGTCAGTTACCAATTTTTCTTACTAATACTTTATAGTGCAATCTATTTATTATTCTAATACTTTTTTCTCTGCGTTAGGAAATTAGTAAAAGAAATTCAGAATGTTGCACAAAGTTGACTGATCCATATTACTTAGGATTGAAGCCATATGCCAAGATCATACATGAGAAGGTATAAAGAATTCATATTTTATTTTACTCGTAATTATTTTAGCCACATAACACTCCAAAGTTGTTTATTTTTACTATTACAGATGACACAATCTGATGGGATGAAAGCTTTTAGAGCTGAGCTTTATATTATAAGTAAAACACGATCAGATGGTAGTTTAGTTTCTATGAAAGGATCAGATATTGTGATATGGATTCTTTCATGTAATTCTAATTGATCTGTTTGTGGGACATTATGGTTTGATTCACTTTACTTCTTACAGGAAATGATGAAGAGTGGAATGGAGTCTATTGGCAGTAAAAAATGACAAGTAGAAAGTTTGAATTTGTCTTGGGGAAGTGACATCGTATTTAAAGTTAAAGGGTCTGATTTGAGGGGAAGACTTAGATGTATGGAAAAGGTTATAACTTCATAAAATGTATATCTATGCATCCAACTAGACCTGAGAATGAAGATATGACTATTATGATGGAACGATTAATGGAACAAAATCATAATCTTACTAATTTGGTGAGCAATGTTTTTATGCATGTTGCTATGCATGCTAGAAGTTGATAGTAAGATGAATTGATGAACCCCATTAATGAAGTAAGACTTACTGCTGGTGTTTAGGTACAAATGTCATTTTTCTATTTTTCAGCATAATCTTACTAATTTCACATTTGTCTTTGAATAATAATCCAAATTATTTGCTGGGAGTGCACGTAGAAGCCAACCATCATCATCACCACATGACTATATCCCATAACGTAATATTTTCATTTATAACCATTCTTTATAATATCATCATATAATTATATTCATTTCACTACTGGTTTTTATGAATAGATTGATATGAAGGATTGTGCATAAAATTGGTCACTGCTATTCAATTATCTACTTAGTTTTAGAATTATCTGGTTTTGATTCTGGGATTATACCTTCAAATTGTGATGGTAACATTTTTTATGATCAAAGTGAATATTTTTTATTTGAGCATCTCAAATGACATGAGGTTTGAGACATGAAATCTTTTTTTGTCTTATATGTATCAGTCATTCTACTTACGAATCAATATATCAATCATTCTCACATATTAATATAATTCTTATTACATTTATGTTATTTTTGTAATTTCTTTATTTTACAGTCTCTTAATTTACCTATATTAATTCAAATTTACACCATCCTAAAAAAGCCATCATTATTGATATCATGTTGTAACTGACGATAAAAGGCAATAAATTTTCCTATCACTTGTCCTAACTGACGATAAAATGCATTAACATTTTCTAACACTTGTGGTAACTGATGATAAAATACAGTAATTTTTCTAACACTTGCGGTAACCAATGATTAAAGACAGTAACTTTTCCTAACACTTATGGTAACTGACGATACAAGGCAGTAACTTATACTAACACATGTAGTAACCGATAGTAAAAGATAGTAATTTTTTCTAACGATTTTCTAACCGACGATAAAAGGTAGAAATTTTTTCCTATACTTGTGGTAACTGATGATAAAAAGCAGTAAGTATTAATTGATGGTAAAAGATAGTAATATTTCCTAATACTTACAGTAACTGACGATACAAGATAGTAACTTGTACTAATACATGTGATAACCAACGATAAAAGACAGTAACTTTTCCTAACATTTTTCTAATCGATGATAAAAGACAATAAATTTTCATAACACCTGTGGTAACTGACGATAAAAGACAGTTATATTTTCTAACACTTGTGGTAACTAACGATAAAAAGCAGTAACATTTCCTAACACATGTGGTAACTGGCGATACATGGCAGTAACATTTCAGTAACTGACGATAAAAGGCAGTAGCATTTCCTAACACGTGGTAACCGATGATTAAAGGCAGTAGCATTTCCTAAAACATGTACTAATTGTTGATAAAAGATAATAACGTTACCAATGCTTTTCAAATCGATGATAAAAAATAGTAACTTTTTATAACATTTGTATTAACTGATGATGAAAGACAGTAACTTTTCCTAACACATATGGTAACCGATGATAAAAAGTAATAACTTTTGTCAATGCTTTTCTAACCGTCAGTTTATACCCAACACATGCTCCAATGATAACCAAAATTATTGGGATAGACCTATCTTGACCGATGTATACCCAACTGAAGGCCCATCCATCGATAAAGGTTCTGTCAATGGTTTTAATAGGTTTTGTTAACAGTTTTTGTCCATCTGGATAGGGCAATTTTTTGTAGTGGTTGGAGCAAAAAATAACTAGATACCAAAACTTATGTTGACACAATCAAACTCTACAAACCAAGAATTTTAAGCAAAACAGAAGAGCAGTTGACCCATGAAGAGCACAAGTCAACTTGCACTAGGCATTAATGAGCAAAGTTTAAACAAAAAAGGAATTATGTCGACACAACGAAATATTTATGTCAACACAATGTAGAGTACAAGCTCAAAATTTTGAACAGATTTAAGAGACAATTAACTCATAGCATGATGGCTGTCGACTCACCCTAGCCAGAAGTCTATGAAATTCAAATATCTGCTAACTCATGAAGAAAAGAAAGTTGACTCATTGTGAGTAGCAGTTAGTTGTTCAAAAAAGTTATTCAAGCTATAAATGAAGTTCCAACCACCCTTAACGGCTACAAATGAGCATTAAATGACTTCTCACGACTATATCCTCATCAAGGCTATAAATACAATACAAACTGATGATCAAACAACTATTGGAACATCCATTGAGCTCGAGAGATCTTCTATGCACTTTTAGTTTATCTATGTTGTATATTTTGTAAGCTTAAAGATGACATCTAAAGTTTGAACTTCAAACTTATACTATTGTTTTCATCTCACATCCTTGTAAATGATCAAAAGAAAGGGTCTTTCTAGTCAAGGTCTTAGATTGTTTTGGTGAGACAAGTTTGGTTCGCTAACACCTTTCTAAGCTAGTGGTGAGTGCTTAAGTGAAACATTTGTGAGGTATACAAGCACCTGTGCAAGTTAGTGGTGAGTGTTCAAATGGAACACTTGTAGATTTGACTAACACTTGTGCAAACTAGTTGTTTGTACTATTTTGAAGAAAATAGTGAATTGGAAAATTTAGATGAAGTCTGGGAGTGGATATATGCCGAGGAAGGTGGAACCACTATAAATATCCTTTGTCAATTTCTCTTATTCTCTCCTCAATTCTCTTCCAAATTTAAGAAAATCTCAAAAATGTCAAACAACCTATTCACCTCCTCTAGGTTGTCATAACTGGTCCTTCAGATAACATGAAACAAAGACCTCATAAGGGTTGTGACATTTCTCATTTACTAAAATAACTTGATTATGAAATGGTGGATCAGCCAACTTAATAGAGCCATTATAGGACAATGAATATATGAAAAGAGTTAAATTGCAACTTTGAATTAGCGACATGTTTAGTAGAAGAATAGTAAATTAAGGCATCATAATGGCATTTATTAAAATAAATACAATCAACTACCTTCATGGCTTAAGCTCCATGGCTCAAACCCTATATAAAGTTGAAATATTAGTCATTTGTTTGGAATATTTTTTTATTCATTATAGGATTAATAATGTTAGTTGTCTCCTAAAATCATATAAAATTATTTCATATAATTATCGATGGTTATAATAAAATTCTAATTGATTAGAATTATCTCTTGCATTCAAATATATTAGCTTTAACCCTTTAAATTGTAGAGAATACTTTATTGTTAAAAAGTTGAAAATACGATGACAAAACTATTTTAATCAAAATATTTATGAAATTCCCCAAAAATGGGGATTAAGACTCACTTTATTGTTGTTGTTGTTGTATTCACAATTGTAAGATTTTTGATGAGTATTTCAAGTCCATTGATTGTCCAATGTCTATCAAGGTTCAGAGTTACTGATGGGAATAGTCTAATAAGTCCCATGCCTATAGATACCAACAACATTTTTGTGATGTGTCAAATGTAATGTTGGAATAAAAGTAATATGATGATATGTCTATATCAGCACATTGACCATTCTTATTATGATAGTACATATAATTTTTAAACTTGACACAATACACTAATCATTTATTAGTGAAAAGTTACCTTGCGGCTCTAAACCAATTGCGTGTAGGAGATGTGTATTTTTGAGATTGAAATTTGTTTTTTCAGACATTTAAAAATAAAATTTTATAACAATCTATTTAGTTTCAACAATTTATGTTTTTATCAAGGCTGCAACATATGATTAAAAATGAGTTCCTAATACTAGTGATCTTGTAAATCGAGAATTAAATACTAGAAGATATTGTTTAATTTATCTTTATAGAGTCTGACATTATCCGTAACTCTAAATGATTTGGTATCTTAAAACGAAAGGGACTCAAGTGTATTTTAAGCATGGCTAAAGTTTACTTTTAAATTTTCTCATATATTTATTGCTAATTAGGTAGTGATAATCTACAATGCTGGATGTCACTTATAATTTATAAGATTTTTAGATAATTTAGTGTCGGAAGTGGTTTTTCTCTAGAAATAAACCACTTTGTTGATTCGAACAAGAAACCAATGTCGATGCATCTATTGGGCTTTTATGGGTACAAAATACCCATTGGAAGTAGTCCAATAAAGGAAACTCCAACACTCAAGTTAGAAAGAGTTATAATAAAAAAGAGAATAGACAAAGTAGAGTCTTAGATTTGCCATATGTAGCCTCTATAATGTGTGCAAAGAATGTACCTGGTAGGTCATTTTTGTTCAGTATATATAGCATGTGCATAATGGTAAGTCCCTTGCTTAAGGGTGTA
Source organism: Dillenia turbinata (assembly GCA_037126225.1). NCBI lineage: Eukaryota > Viridiplantae > Streptophyta > Magnoliopsida > Dilleniales > Dilleniaceae > Dillenia > Dillenia turbinata. Next base: position 13,382,398 of record JBAMMX010000001.1, on the reverse strand, counting down.
AAAAACCCAGTTACCTTATGGAGAGATTGTTCCAGATCTTCTGAGATTACAAGGACTATAATCAAAGTTTCTTAGAAGATTTAGAGTCTTACGAAATTAAGAGAAGTTCAAGTTGCCATGGAGCTTTCCTTTTTTATCGAGTGAGATTACTTCCTAGATTAGGGAGGTTCAGATCTCGAGTGATCATGATCTTGATTTACTTAGCAGAGATGTTACTCGATAGGAGACAACTCGGGCGTAATTAAGAGTATTTGACTAAGCGATGGCTGAGAGGCTTAACCGAGAGTATTCTATCAAACAGTGACTGAGAGGTTTCATCAAGAGTGTTTGACAGAGCATCTGCTCAGTCATCTTGAGTGTTTACCAAGAGGTCAATGGACTTTGCGGTTATAGCCTAGTAGACTTGTAGTTTCTAAACTTTATGATTATGGGCTGTTGAGTATAGTTATAGGCTATTGGGTCTTGTACCATCATTTGTTCCCCACTTATAATGTCGTTTCGAAGAAGTGACATCAGGAGTATATTCGAAGAAATAGTAACTACAGAATTGGAGGAGGCGTGAGACTGGAGCATATTGGGGAATTAGAAGGGGCACGAGAGTGGAGCAGTAAATACAAAATGTGTCATTTTGATTTGTGCGAATCATGTTTGATACATTTCCCATAGGGTACTTGATGTGGTTTCATGAGTTTGTTTGGTGAGATAGAATTTTGGGGATTAGGATTTGATGCATAAGTGGCGAAGTTTGTGAAAAACAAAAATGGTGAAGGGTTCTAAATCATAATTTCACTTCCATATCGGCAAGATCACAAGTACGATAATAGAGGAGGAACTAAAATCGATGATAGAGAAGGAGCTATAATCGATTATAGAGAAGGAACTGCGAATGCAGTTTACACATACTGAAAGGCGCATGATCACGACAATGCAAAGGGATTTGTATGGTGATCATTAACTGTACCTCATTGATTACTACTAGGATGCTTTAGAGAGTCCTTTATAAGGTGGGGATGTTTCCACTCTTATTCGTGAGTCTATAAGCCACATGATCAGCAAGAAAAAGTATTGCACCTTACAAGAGGCTAATGGTTCTTTTCTTATGTGCTGAGGATTAGTACTCTTTATGAACTAAGATTACAACTTACTTTCTATAGGTTGTGTTTGGTGTAGGTGGTCACATTTTAGATGAATTTAATCATCGAGGCAAGGGAATGAAGAAAGGAAAAAGTGGCATTTTGGAGGACAAACTTGGTCTGCAAGGCCAGGGTTTTGATCTCTCAGGTGACACCAGGCTCTGAGTTGCTAACAGGTTGTTGCGGGAGCATAATACTCATCCTTTTCCCTTTTAATCCTTCTGTCTATATACTTCATATTTTCATTCGTTCAACAATGTACTCTCAATTTATAAACATTGCATTATGTTGAAATGAATTTCTTTTGTTACTTATTGTTCATCTACTCTTGCTTGTATGAATGATAGCAATATTTTTAATACACTCGAATTATATTTGCTTCAGCATTTCTTTATGAATTTTGGGACTATTTTAACTTGCACTGATTTATCTTGTGGTCAACGATTTAAGAAACATGGAGCTTAGTTTCTAATTTTAAACTAAACGAATAACATTCAGTATTTTGAACATAACTTTCTGTTTCGATGTATGATTGAGATGATTCTTACTGCGATGGAAAGAAGATTTCGAAAGGTACAAATCTTGTGAAGAACACAAAAGCAAATTCAAGCAGGAGCTTTTTCAAAAATTAGGCCAAAGTTGCTACTACAATGTTGAAAAGTCAAAGTGTTGAAAATAGAAACTTGAACATATGAATGAGGGAATTTTGAAATGCAGCTGCCAATTACTTCAGAAGTCTCCAAATTCAAGAAAATAGAAGTTTTCAGGTTTTGGGAAAATAAGAAATCCCAATCTCCCAACTCGGGAACCCTAACAGCCACCTTCCACTTCCTTCATCACGTGTAAAAGGGTTGTAATGTCTTCTTTATTTTTCTTGTTTTTATTTTCAATGTTTAGCTAAATTTTTTTATTCTTAAAACTTGATGGATTCTATTTTTTGATCAATAATATAGTTTGATTAATTTCTTTCTTTTAAATATTTATTGACATGATTATTGCTTAATGAGATTTTATTGTTAATCTTAATGTTTCAAAATATTTAGGCTTATGTTTTATATGATATGAGATTGAATGCAAGAGATCGAGAGAAGAATGCAGGAAATTAGTCTAATATAATAAAATCCGCATACGGTTATAAGATTGACAGATGATTAATTCTATGTAAGGATTTTAGGAAGAACTCTAAATCACAGATTTTTCATAGATCTTAATACAGCTTTGTTAAATCAAAATTATATGATCATTGGGTTTTGGTTAATTAAATTAGGGTTTTATTTTATGATCATTGGGTGAATCTAATTTAGAAAAATCTGCCTTCATTAATAATAATTCTGTAACCAATAAAATTTAAGAGATTTGAAAAGATTCAATCATGTGAAAAATAAAAAACAGATGAAATTAATATACTAGAGTTTTTATTAAATTAGAAGTTTCATATCGATTAGAGATTTTATAGTCATAGATTTTGTTTTTAGTAATTCTATTATCCTCATAATTTTGATTCGATCTATCCAATTTAGATTAGGTTAATTCATAATTGATAATATAAGATATTTTCGTGGGAATGATATTTGACCTTATAATTATACACAACATTCGACTAGGATATATTTGTTCGAAATCGTGATACATCAAAATCGCATAACAACGAACCTTGTCTCCCTCTATTGCGTCTCATATGTATAATACATGAAAATTTGAATGAATGAATGAATGAATGAATATATAGAGAGCTTTCTTTCTCATCATCATTGTGTTCTCATAGCCATATTGATCACTTATCGATACAAAGTGACTTGAGTGCTCAGTTGTCTTCGAGTATGTTATAACAAAGAGAGGATATTAGAATCCTTTTTGGTGTTAAAGCCGAGATAACAAAAATTAGATTCCGCTCACATGCTAGGACCTGTACAAGGTGCAAAGTCAAGGGAGTGGGTGTGTCAACCCGCTTGGGTGCTAGGACCCATATAAGATACGTTGCTGAGAGAATAGGAGTTAGATCCCACACAGGTGCTAGGACAAGTATGAGGCGTAGAGCTGCGAGAGTGAGTGCATCTACCCGGTTAGGCACTATGACTCGTATAAGATACATTATTAAGAGAATGGGAGTTAGATTCCGCTCAAGTGCTATGACCCGTATAACGCTTAGAACCAAGAGAGTGAGTGCGGCAACCCGCTTGGGTGCTAAGACTCGCATAGGATGCATTGCTAAGAAAAAGGGCATGTAAGAGAAAGAGAGAAAGTGATAGACTAGAGGCTTGTGGGTATAAGAGCATGAGCCATTTGTAATTTGTTAGATAGACCACATTATGTAAAAGAACAATGTGATTACTGACACATTATGAGATGACAAGTGTTAGACTAAAAGAGTGATAAAAATTACTAATAATAGACACGTAGGTTATCTGAATTCCATGTTCTGAGTATGGCAGAACCATCTAAGTGGTTAAGGTGATACATCCTAGGATGAACTGTGGAGCACACTTGATACGGACCTTCCCAGTTCAATGCGAGTTTGCCCCTCAATTGGGGCTATCTCATTGTCTCTACACTTCGAAGGACCAAGTCTTTAGGTTGGACATTTTGGTTTGCACCTTTTTATTATAAAATCAAGTCATCTGCTATTAATGGACCATAATTCGAGCGGATGTAGTGTCTCACAACTTTAACAAGAGATCCAGTCATTTACGTAGTGTTGGCTTGTTTGACTCTTGCTGGTATTGCTCTATGCACAATGAGTGAATTGCTATTTCCACCGGTATGACCAATTTACATCCATAAGTGAGGTTGAATGGTGTTTCACCTATGACCATTCGTGGTGTAGTCCAATATACCCAGAGGATTATATAGAATTCATCTACCCAGAGTCCCTTTGCTTCATCTAATGCTGTTTTGAGCCCTTAAAGGATCATTCATGGTCTAGACCATTGGCTTGCGGGTAAGCAACAAAGGTGAAGTGGTGCTAGATTTCGAGTTTATGATAGAATTTCTTAAAACTTTTATTGTCAAACTGCTTGTCATTGTCAGTTATGAGGACATAAGGCAGGCCAAATCTGGTGATGATGGACACCTATACGAATGTTCAAATTTTGTTGGCTATTATCTGGTAACTGTTTGGCTTCCACCCACTAGGTGAAATAGTTTATGGCCACAATGAGAAATTTTCGCTTCCCGATTGCTTGGGGAAATGGTCTCAGTATGTTCATTCCCCATTGTGCAAATAGCCGTAGACTCACGATTAGACATAGCTCAAAAGAAGGTTGATGAGGCACCGAGGAGAAGTGCTAGAACTCATTACACTTTTTTGACATAAGCCTTCGCATCAAACTTTATGGTGGGCCAAAACAATCCTTGGCGAAAGGCCTTGTTTGCTAGATTCTGGGTGCCTAGATGGTTACCACACACCCCCTTATTAATTTCTATAAGGACATGGTTCCTTCTTCAAGTGTCAGACATTTGAGAAAAGGATAAGTAAAGGACTTCTTATAAAGAGCCTCATTGATGATTGCGTAATGTGTTGTTTTGCATTTGACCTTTGCTGCCTCCTGCGAGGAGCTCGGTAGTTGGCCATTATTTAGATGGGCCTAGATCGGATCTTTCCAGGTCGGAGAGTTGTCAGCCGTCATGATTTGCTCTAGTTCATCAATACTTGGGTACGAGAGGCTTTTGATATGGAATATTCAACTGGTAGCTACAGAATCCGAACTAGCGAGCTTGGAGAGCATGTCGACTCTAGCATTCTCAGATCTGAGAATTTGTTGGATGTAAACCCTGTTGAACTTACTCATTACTTCCCGAAGTTTGGTGAGATATTTTACCATTAGGGCTCTTTACTGTCGTATGCTCCCTCAACTTGCTTAACAACAAGCTGACTATCAGTGAAGACCCTAATGTCTTAAGCCCCCAGCAGCACTACAATCTATAATCCTATCAAGAGTGCTCATACTTAACCTAGTTATTGGTGGTTTAGAAATCAAAGTGAAGTGCATACTCCGCTTTAAAGTCGTAAGGACCCATCAAGATGAGTCCGACATCGCTCCATGATGAATTAGAGGAACCGTCCATGTGCAAGGTCCATATTGGTGGAGAGTTTCCTTATGGATGGTCATTGGTGGCTTGGTCAGTGGGACTTGGGAGCATGCATTCAAGGATGAAGTCGATTAGGGCCTGGCCTTTGATAATGGGTCTTGGTTCATACTCTATGTCAAACTTATCAAGTTCAATGCTCCATTTGATAAGCCAACCCGAGGTATCCTTTTTCTGTAGGATCTGCTTTTAAGGATAATTGGTTAAAAGTATGATCATGTGTGCTTGAAAGTATGGACGAAGAAGCCAAGTGGTCATAATGAGAGTGGAGGCCACCTTCTCAATAGGCCTATAATATTTGACTCCTCGAGTACCCTACTAACATAATATACCTATCTTTGTATAGTGGCATCCTATCTTACAAGTGTAGAGCAGAGGGCTCGATCAAAAATAGATAAATAGAGATAGAGTTTCTCACCAGGAATAGGCTAAAAGAGCAGTAGAGGAGACGAGATGTACTCCTTAAGTTTATGGAAGGCCGTCTGGCACTTTGGTGTCCGTACGAACTTTTAGGACTTTTTTAGTGCATCAAAGCAGGGCTTGTAGTTTTATCCTACCTTCGACATAAACTTGCTCAAAGTCACGATCTATCCAGTGAGGCATTGTACCTCCTTCAATGTTCTTGTTGGCACCATGTCTAAGATGGTTTGATTTTTCACAGGGTTGGCCTTAATTTCTCGGTTGATGATCAGAAACCCAAAAACTTGCTTGACATGATCCTAAAGGTATACTTGGCATGGTTTAGCTTCATGTGGTAGCATTTCAGTGTCTAAAATATTTCTTTGAGATCTGTTATACAGTCTTCTGGGCTAGCACTTTTGACAAGCATATCATCCACATAAGCCTCCACTTTTAACTAGTAGCTGGAAGATTGCTCCTACATTCTTTAGGCCAAATAGCATAACCTTATAATAGTAGGTGCCCTCTATGATAAAGCTCATTTTCTCCTTGTCCTCTAGGGCCATGCGCACCTGATTGTAATCAAAGTGTGCGTCCATGAAGTTTGGGAGCTAATGGCCCAATGATTTGTCTACAATTTTGTTGATTTTGGGAACCATGTAGCTATCCTTTGGGCATATATTGTCAAAGTCGATAAAGGCAACACACATCCTCTACTTGTCATTTACTTTTTTCACAATGACCACATTTGCCAACCACTCAGAATATTTCATTTCTCTGATGAAGTTCGCTCGCCACAAAGAGTTTTTGTACTTCTTCTTGTATAGTTTGGTAATGCTCCAACGCAAACAGCCTCTTCTTCTATTTCACGAGCTTATGGCTTATATCCACCGTCCTCTCATGAACAATCACTGAGGGATAGATCCCCAACATGTCTTCAGGTGATCATGCGAAAACTTTGGATTGTCATCGTAAGCACGTAGTTATAGCATCCCGGTGAGGTGTCAGTAGATGGGCTTTGATTTCAACAATTTAACCGGACACATACGTGATTAGGACCTCAACCACCTCCTCATCAGGTTTAGGTTTAGCAACTTGTTCAGTATCATCTTTGAGTTCCATGGCTTCTATGAAAAGGTTCATCCTTTCCTTCTCTGGTGCTGAGGAACTTTGATAATCGAGATCATAATTAAGTGCTCCAATACCGAGTGGTATTCTAAATTTGACCTTCATGTGTTTAGTGCTCGATAAGGATTCCTAATTGTCTAGGCTAGGGTAGCGCAAGATAGCATTATAAGGAGACGACAGTTTGACCACACTGAAGGTGGTTGTGGTAGTAACATGGTTCGGTAGCGTTCTCAAGGTTACTGATAACAAGATGGTGCCATCGAGGTATAACCACTAGTCAGAGAGTCCCCTCAACGGTCTAGCATGGGGTTGAAGGCATGCTTGGCTGAAACCCATCTGATGGAAGGCGTCCCAATAGAGGAGGTTCCAGCTGGCCCCCTAGTCAATGAAGACTCTTTTCGCGATGTACTAACCTATCTTGGCAACAATAACCAACAAGTCATGTCGGTTCAGGTCGACCCCCCACTAGGTCATCGTCGATAGAATCAATCATTGGCCTTTTTTTCTATAGCCCCTTCTTGGCATGCATGGTGAGAACTTCCCTAGAGGTGGGAGTCTCAATCTTCCATAATACAGGTATGATTGATGGCACGATTTGAGGCTACTGTGTTAAGGGAGTTTTCCCCTGATGAAGAAAGGATGTTGGCAATGGAGAGTCTAGGGGAGTAGACACTCATTCCCCCACCTTAAGTATAGCTTTAGAGGCATTATCTCTATTCTTTTTCTTTTGCGGCATGGTGATATAAGAGACGGAGTAAAGTAGAGCGTGAAGTTTCTTTGATTAAACAGACAATCAATGCCAATTTGTTGGAGGTGGGTTTGCTTTACAAATAAATTGCTTTGCCGACTCAAATGGGGAACTAATGTTGATGTATCTGTTGGGCTTTCGTAAGTAAAGAGACCTAAAAATACCCACTGCAAGTGGTTTGACAGAGAAAGTTTCGACATTCAAGTCAAAAAAAGTTGTAAAGAATAGACTGAGTAGATTCTTAGAATTACCTTGTGTAGCCTCTGTAATATGTGTAAAGAACATATCTGGTGGGTCGCGTTTGCTGAGTATATATAGAATATGCACGCATGGGAAGTCTCTTACTTGAAAGTGTAAAAACTCTAGCTACTTAATGGAGAGATCATTCGAGATCTTTCGAGATTATAGAGACTGTAATCAAAGATTCTTCGAATATTTAGAATCTTACAGGATTAAGGAAAGTTCAAGTTGTCATAGAAATTTTCTTACTTATTAGGCGAGATAACTTCTGAGATTACGAGAGATTCAAATCTTGAGTGATCATGATGTTGATTTGCTTAGCGTAGATGTTGCTCGGTAGAAGATCATTCGGTAGTAACCAAGAGTATTCATTCGAGCGATGGCCGAGAGGCTTAATCGAGAGTATCGATCGAACACTGATCAAGAGGCTTCATCAAGAGTGTCTGACAAAGCATCTGCTCGGTCGTCTTGGGTGTTTATTGAGAGGTCAGTGGACTTTACAGTTATAGCCTAGTGGACTTAGTAGTTTTTGTGTTTTATGGTTATGGGCTGTTAGTATGGTTATGGGTTGCTGGACCATTATTATCATTTAGTAATTTAATATCTTGAACAAAGAACGAGGCCTTTTGATAATAGTAAACATTGAGTTGTGCTGGTCTCATTCTATTTAGTAATAAATCTAAAAAGTCGCACACAATAGAACATTATCACATTAATGGATGAGATTCAATGGATATTAAATTGTAAGACTAAATATGTAATTCAATTTGCAATAATTCTAGCACGAGACTTGAAGCAAGCTTCATAGGAAAAAATTACAGATTTAGAATAATTTTGGAAAAGTTTTTATTTGGGCAAAAAAAACTATTTTCCACTTATAGATAGCATGTTTGGAATAATAAACACTAATCTAATTAATTCTAAAGGTTTAGAGAAGTTTTAATATTGGTGAGGAGTTATGAATGGAGGCATATTAGCACGCCTATGGCATGTTTGAATCAAGATTTCACAAGCATGCTCGAGACCATACAAGGCATACATGTGCATGCAGTCGAGCATAAGCATGCATTTGCCACACATTGAAATGCATGCAGCGCGGGTGGCCATGCATGCTTATTAAGAACATGAAAATATTCATGTCCAAAATATTGGTAGGGATTTTCGGAATTTAGATAATGGATAAAATCTATTTGGATTTAATTTTTAATTTAAAGAGATAAAATGAAAAGAGTTATTAGTAATCAAGTTTTAAATAAAAGACTTATTAACTATGTTAATATCTAGTTCTTAGAAACACCTAAGAGGTAAAAACGATAGTTATTTGATAACTATAAGTGATGACCACATGCAATCACTAAATAAATGAGACTTATTCTATTTGTTTTATCTGATTAAATTTGGTTGATGGTTCATGACCGATAACCGATAATTAATGTTTGGTGGCCGATACCTGATAGTCAATTAATGATAGTTATTATTAATTAATAATAATGTTTGATTGTATAGCTGATGTCACTTGTTGTAATAATAAGTACATGTTAATTGAATTCAGTTTTTTTGAAGATATATTTTTTTAATATTATTACTATTTATTGAAACAACAAATTTGTAAACATAATATCAATAAATTTTTAAAAATATTAAATTCAATTATATATTATTAAAAATAAAAAAATATATATGGGATTTTATAAGAATAGACAGTTTTTTCAACTATTTAAAAAAAATCAATTGATCTAAATTCATACCGTTAGATTTATTTTTCATGCACGCGGAGACGTGAAATGTTTTTGGTCTAATAAATAAATAGTTGGAATTTTGGAATAATACCTCGATATGTAGGTTTTCAAAAATCCGTGACTGCGAGCCCTCGAACTAAACTCTCGATCGAGATGGTTATCATCAACTCGAACCACCACCTCTATTGCATGACGCCTCAATCTGCAATCCAATGGCTCGAAATTTTTTTGATCTCTCAGTAATCTTCTCACTCTAGAGAACGTGTTTTTCTCTCTCTCACTATTTTGTCACAAAATTCTCGATTGCTTAGTTTTCTCAAAAACCTCACGTTTCTCACAGAAGTTAACACACCTACAAAGTTCACTAAAAGAGGGAGAGATCCATTGGGGAAATGGGGATAATGGTAATCACCCATTATTCCATAATTTAAAATTTAAATTAATTTTGAATTATCTGCCAATAAACCTAAAAAATGCCCTTACAAGGGCATATTAACCAACACTATCAAAATCATTTCTTTAATAATAATAATAATAATAATAACAACTCTTTTCTCTTGCCAATATATAATTACTTTATGTATATATTGAATTATAAGCCAGACATTTAATAAATAATTTTTCGTCAACCTATAATCAATTTTTTATTAGTTTCATATTAAAGGTGGCTATTTTAATGAGTTTTTCTTTTTTTTACTAAAATTAATGGATCCCTATCAAAACCATTAAAATTGAATCCTTTATTTTGTTTTTTCGTTCGAACAAAAGAGGGGAGAAGAACCAACATAAATAAAATGTTGCTGGGACTAAATGGATTCTTACATTGCCAAAGGAGAGATCTAATTACTTTTGAGTTTCATTTCATCTAGAACTTTGAATTATTTCTTCTATTAAAATATTAAATGGCAAAATTAAATTGCTTAAGATAACTTTCATATGAACTCAGTCAGACACGAATATCAAATTCTCAAGAACTACTAACGTTCTAAGTCAGTATATATAATATGAATAAACAAGAAAATAGATTAGAAAGGCAAAACATATATAAGTAATAAAGAGAAGAACATATGGGAAAAAATAGAAAGCTATCTTAAGGCATTTTATTTTAAAAATTTTTACAAAAATTTAACATAATCTTCAACATTAATACGTCTAAAGGACCAAACAGAAGACAAGGGCAAGCTCGAATGTATAAACAAAATACATAATACGTTTATAGGAGGTAAAAGAATTGCGAATTTAATGTCAACTCCTTTTGATTTCAGTGGTCCTTAAAATTAGTTAATGATAGATAAAGCACAAGACTCCACGAACCTGTCATTATCTTCAAAATATAAATAACGAAAATAATGTAAAAACATGATTTAATGTCACGCAAGTTGTAGATTTCAATATTACAAATAAAGTGAAGATGGCCCTTGTCCCACATCGGAAAACAAAAGATAACTTCATGAATTTATAACTGGTCAAGTATCAAACCAATTTGATCCGGCGGGAAGAAAAATTTGGAGCGAAAGTATAACTTTAAAATATATTCAAGTTCAAAAGATGGCACTTGGGGCAACTTGGGAATTTGAAAAAATGATGTGATCTGATGGGATCCGGTGCATTAGTGCTGGTATGATCGCACCCGTCAGGTATGCCTCTGTCCCTCCTTTTGTGCCTACGCCGCGCAGCGCCGAGACGACACGGAGCGCTCTATGGAGAAAATAATAACAATAATTTTGTGTTTCGAAAATTTTGAAAAGGATTTTATATTTCGGAAATAAGAAAATGATAGATAGTAACTTTACGTTTCGGAAACTTGAAGAAAGAAGAGAACGGTAACTTTATTTTTCGGAAATAGTAAAATAACAGTATGATTTTGACTTTCGGGAATAAATTCTCGAAACACAGTTATAACGGTAATGAACGAACGGCCGTGGGCCCCAAAAAGAAGGGGGAAAAAAATAACAACTCTGTGAATAGCTCTGGAATTAACAGATCTTTCCCCATCAGGCCTTTTGTTTATCTGTAAACACTATACAGCCTCGCTCTGAAGGGAAAACCTGCTTATTAACCGTGTGGTCAGAAACTGTCGGAAAAAACGTCTTTTCTTTATCTGTAAACACTATACAGCCTCGCTTTGAAGGGAAAACCTGCTTATTAACCGTGTGGTCAGAAACTGTCGGGAAAAACGAAGGAAGAAAAAAAAGAGGGGTGCAAAACGAGGACTTTCAAGGAGGTCACCCATCCTAGTACTACTCTCGCCCACGCATGCTTAACTGCGGAGTTCTGATGGGATCCGGTGTATTAGTGCTGGTATGATCTCACCCGTTAGGTTTGCCTCTGTCCCTCCTCTTGTGCCTCGGCCGGGGACACCCGAGACGACACGGAGCGCTCTATGGAGAAAATAATAACAATAATTTTGTGTTTCGAAAATTTTGAAAAGGATTTTATATTTCGGAAATAAGAAAATGATAGATAGTAACTTTACGTTTCGGAAACTTGAAGAAAGAAGAGAACGGTAACTTTATTTTTCGGAAATAGTAAAATAACAGTATGATTTTGACTTTCGGGAATAAATTCTCGAAACACAGTTGTAACGGTAATGAACGAACGGCCGTGGGCCCCAAAAAGAAGGGGGAAAAAAATAACAACTCTGTGAATAGCTCTGGAATTAACAGATCTTTCCCCATCAGGCCTTTTGTTTATCTGTAAACACTATACAGCCTCGCTCTGAAGGGAAAACCTGCTTATTAACCGTGTGGTCAGAAACTGTCGGAAAAACGTCTTTTCTTTATCTGTAAACACTATACAGCCTCGCTTTGAAGGGAAAACCTGCTTATTAACCGTGTGGTCAGAAACTGTCGGGAAAAACGAAGGAAGAAATAAAAAAGAGGGGTGCAACACGAGGACTTCCCAGGAGGTCACCCATCCTAGTACTACTCTCGCCCAAGCACGCTTAACTGCGGAGTTCTGATGGGATCCGGTGCATTAGTGCTGGTATGATCGCACCCGTCAGGTATGCCTCTGTCCCTCCTTTTGTGCCTACGCCGCGCTGCGCCGAGACGACACGGAGCGCTCTATGGAGAAAATAATAACAATAATTTTGTGTTTCGAAAATTTTGAAAAGGATTTTATATTTCGGAAATAAGAAAATGATAGATAGTAACTTTACGTTTCGGAAACTTGAAGAAAGAAGAGAACGGTAACTTTATTTTTCGGAAATAGTAAAATAACAGTATGATTTTGACTTTCGGGAATAAATTCTCGAAACACAGTTGTAACGGTAATGAACGAACGGCCGTGGGCCCCAAAAAGAAGGGGGAAAAAAAATAACAACTCTGTGAATAGCTCTGGAATTAACAGATCTTTCCCCATCAGGCCTTTTGTTTATCTGTAAACACTATACAGCCTCGCTCTGAAGGGAAAACCTGCTTATTAACCGTGTGGTCAGAAACTGTCGGAAAAAACGTCTTTTCTTTATCTGTAAACACTATACAGCCTCGCTTTGAAGGGAAAACCTGCTTATTAACCGTGTGGTCAGAAACTGTCGGGAAAAACGAAGGAAGAAATAAAAAAGAGGGGTGCAACACGAGGACTTCCCAGGAGGTCACCCATCCTAGTACTACTCTCGCCCAAGCACGCTTAACTGCGGAGTTCTGATGGGATCCGGTGCATTAGTGCTGGTATGATCGCACCCGTCAGGTATGCCTCTGTCCCTCCTTTTGTGCCTCGCCGCGCAGCCCCGAGACGACACGGAGCGCTCTATGGAGAAAATAATAACAATAATTTTGTGTTTCGAAAATTTTGAAAAGGATTTTATATTTCGGAAATAAGAAAATGATAGATAGTAACTTTACGTTTCGGAAACTTGAAGAAAGAAGAGAACGGTAACTTTATTTTTCGGAAATAGTAAAATAACAGTATGATTTTGACTTTCGGGAATAAATTCTCGAAACACAGTTGTAACGGTAATGAACGAACGGCCGTGGGCCCCAAAAAGAAGGGGGGGAAAAAAATAACAACTCTGTGAATAGCTCTGGAATTAACAGATCTTTCCCCATCAGGCCTTTTGTTTATCTGTAAACACTATACAGCCTCGCTCTGAAGGGAAAACCTGCTTATTAACCGTGTGGTCAGAAACTGTCGGAAAAACGTCTTTTCTTTATCTGTAAACACTATACAGCCTCGCTTTGAAGGGAAAACCTGCTTATTAACCGTGTGGTCAGAAACTGTCGGGAAAAACGAAGGAAGAAATAAAAAAGAGGGGTGCAACACGAGGACTTCCCAGGAGGTCACCCATCCTAGTACTACTCTCGCCCAAGCACGCTTAACTGCGGAGTTCTGATGGGATCCGGTGCATTAGTGCTGGTATGATCGCACCCGTCAGGTATGCCTCCGTCCCTCCTTTTGTGCCTACGCCGCGCAGCGCCGAGACGACACGGAGCGCTCTATGGAGAAAATAATAACAATAATTTTGTGTTTCGAAAATTTTGAAAAGGATTTTATATTTCGGAAATAAGAAAATGATAGATAGTAACTTTACGTTTCGGAAACTTGAAGAAAGAAGAGAACGGTAACTTTATTTTTCGGAAATAGTAAAATAACAGTATGATTTTGACTTTCGGGAATAAATTCTCGAAACACAGTTGTAACGGTAATGAACGAACGGCCGTGGGCCCCAAAAAGAAGGGGGAAAAAAATAACAACTCTGTGAATAGCTCTGGAATTAACAGATCTTTCCCCATCAGGCCTTTTGTTTATCTGCAAACACTATATGACCTCGCTCGAGGGAAAACACCTTATTAACCGTGTGGTCAGAAACTGTCGGAAAAAACGTCTTTTCTTTATCTGTAAACACTATACAGCCTCGCTTTGAAGGGAAAACCTGCTTATTAACCGTGTGGTCAGAAACTGTCGGGAAAAACGAAGGAAGAAAAAAAAAAAGAGGGGTGCAACACGAGGACTTCCCAGGAGGTCACCCATCCTAGTACTACTCTCGCCCAAGCACGCTTAACTGCGGAGTTCTGATGGGATCCGGTGCATTAGTGCTGGTATGATCGCACCGGTCAGGTATGCCTCTGTCCCTCCTTTTGTGCCTACGCCGCGCAGCGCCGAGACGACACGGAGCGCTCTATGGAGAAAATAATAACAATAATTTTGTGTTTCGAAAATTTTGAAAAGGATTTTATATTTCGGAAATAAGAAAATGATAGATAGTAACTTTACGTTTCGGAAACTTGAAGAAAGAAGAGAGCGGTAACATTATTTTTCGGAAATAGTAAAATAACAGTATGATTTTGACTTTCGGGAATAAATTCTCGAAACACAGTTGTAACGGTAATGAACGAACGGCCGTGGGCCCCAAAAAGAAGGGGGAAAAAATAACAACTCTGTGAATAGCTCTGGAATTAACAGATCTTTCCCCATCAGGCCTTTTGTTTATCTGTAAACACTATACAGCCTCGCTCTGAAGGGAAAACCTGCTTATTAACCGTGTGGTCAGAAACTGTCGGAAAAAACGTCTTTTCTTTATCTGTAAACACTATACAGCCTCGCTTTGAAGGGAAAACCTGCTTATTAACCGTGTGGTCAGAAACTGTCGGGAAAAACGAAGGAAGAAATAAAAAAAGAGGGGTGCAACACGAGGACTTCCCAGGAGGTCACCCATCCTAGTACTACTCGCCCAAGCACGCTTAATTGCGGAGTTCTGATGGGATCCGGTGCATTAGTGCTGGTATGATCGCACCCGTCAGGTATGCCTCTGTCCCTCCTTTTGTGCCTACGCCGCGCAGCGCCGAGACGACACGGAGCGCTCTATGGAGAAAATAATAACAATAATTTTGTGTTTCGAAAATTTTGAAAAGGATTTTATATTTCGGAAATAAGAAAATGATAGATAGTAACTTTACGTTTCGGAAACTTGAAGAAAGAAGAGAACGGTAACTTTATTTTTCGGAAATAGTAAAATAACAGTATGATTTTGACTTTCGGGAATAAATTCTCGAAACACAGTTGTAACGGTAATGAACGAACGGCCGTGGGCCCCAAAAAGAAGGGGGAAAAAAATAACAACTCTGTGAATAGCTCTGGAATTAACAGATCTTTCCCCATCAGGCCTTTTGTTTATCTGTAAACACTATACAGCCTCGCTCTGAAGGGAAAACCTGCTTATTAACCGTGTGGTCAGAAACTGTCGGAAAAAACGTCTTTTCTTTATCTGTAAACACTATACAGCCTCGCTTTGAAGGGAAAACCTGCTTATTAACCGTGTGGTCAGAAACTGTCGGGAAAAACGAAGGAAGAAATAAAAAAGAGGGGTGCAACACGAGGACTTCCCAGGAGGTCACCCATCCTAGTACTACTCTCGCCCAAGCACGCTTAACTGCGGAGTTCTGATGGGATCCGGTGCATTAGTGCTGGTATGATCGCACCCGTCGGGTATGCCTCTGTCCCTCCTTTTGTGCCTACGCCGCGCAGCCCCGAGACGACACGGAGCGCTCTATGGAGAAAATAATAACAATAATTTTGTGTTTCGAAAATTTTGAAAAGGATTTTATATTTCGGAAATAAGAAAATGATAGATAGTAACTTTACGTTTCGGAAACTTGAAGCAAGATGAGTACCGTATCTTTATTTTTCGGAAATAGTAAAATAACAGTATGATTTTGACTTTCGGGAATAAATTCTCGAAACACAGTTGTAACGGTAATGAACGAACGGCCGTGGGCCCCAAAAAGAAGGGGGGAAAAAAATAACAACTCTGTGAATAGCTCTGGAATTAAAAGATCTTTCCCAATCAGGCCTTTTGTTTATCTGTAAACACTATCCAGCCTCGCTCTGAAGGGAAAACCTGCTTATTAACCGTGTGGTCAGAAACTGTCGGAAAATACGTCTTTTCTTTATCTTTAAAACACTTACACCTCGCTTTGAAGGGAAAACCGCTTATTAACCGTGGTCGAAGCGTCGGGAAAAACGAGGAAGAAATAAAAAAGAGGGGTGCAACACGAGGACTTCCCGGAGGTCACCCATCCTAGTACTACTCTCGCCCAAGCACGCTTAAGCGCGGAGTTCGATGGGATCCGGTGCATTAGTGCTTTGGTATGATCGCACCGTCGGGTATGCCTCGTCCCTCCTTTTGTGCCTACGCCGCCAACGGCGCCGAGGACACGGAGCGCTCTATGGAGAAAATAATAACAATAATTTTGTGTTTCGAAAATTTTGAAAAGGATTTTATATTTCGGAAATAAGAAAATGATAGATAGTAACTTTACGTTTCGGAAACTTGAAGAAAGAAGAGAACGGTAACTTTATTTTTCGGAAATAGTAAAATATGATATGATTTTGACTTTCGGGAATAAATTCTCGAAACACGTTGTAACGGTAATGAACGAACGGCCGTGGGCCCCAAAAAGAAGGGGGAAAAAAAATAACAACTCTGTGAATAGCTCTGGAATTAACAGATCTTTCCCCATCAGGCCTTTTGTTTATCTGTAAACACTATACGGCCTCGCTCTGAAGGAAAACACCTTATTAACCGTGTGGTCGACGTCGGAAAAAACGTCTTTTCTTTATCTGTAAACACTATACAGCCTCGCTTTGAAGGGAAAACCTGCTTATTAACCGTGGTGAAACTGTCGGGAAAAACGAAGGAAGAAATAAAAAAGAGGGGTGCAACACGAGGACTTCCCAGGAGGTCACCCATCCTAGTACTACTCTCGCCCAAGCACGCTTAACTGCGGAGTTTTGATGGGATCCGGTGCATTAGTGCTGGTATGATCGCACCCGTCGGGTATGCCTCTGTCCCTCCTTTTGTGCCTACGCCGCGCAGCGCCGAGACGACACGGAGCGCTCTATGGAGAAAATAATAACAATAATTTTGTGTTTCGAAAATTTTGAAAAGGATTTTATATTTCGGAAATAAGAAAATGATAGATAGTAACTTTACGTTTCGGAAACTTGAAGAAAGAAGAGAACGGTAACTTTATTTTTCGGAAATAGTAAAATAACAGTATGATTTTGACTTTCGGGAATAAATTCTCGAAACACAGTTGTAACGGTAATGAACGAACGGCCGTGGGCCCCAAAAAGAAGGGGGAAAAAATAACAACTCTGTGAATAGCTCTGGAATTAACAGATCTTTCCCCATCAGGCCTTTTGTTTATCTGTAAACACTATACAGCCTCGCTCTGAAGGGAAAACCTGCTTATTAACCGTGTGGTCAGACACTGTCGGAAAAAACGTCTTTTCTTTATCTGTAAACACTATACAGCCTCGCTTTGAAGGGAAAACCTGCTTATTAACCGTGTGGTCAGAAACTGTCGGGAAAAACGAAGGAAGAAATAAAAAAGAGGGGTGCAACACGAGGACTTCCCAGGAGGTCACCCATCCTAGTACTACTCTCGCCCAAGCACGCTTAACTGCGGAGTTCTGATGGGATCCGGTGCATTAGTGCTGGTATGATCGCACCCGTCAGGTATGCCTCTGTCCCTCCTTTTGTGCCTACGCACGGAGCGCTCTATGGAGAAAATAATAACAATAATTTTGTGTTTCGAAAATTTTGAAAAGGATTTTATATTTCGGAAATAAGAAAATGATAGATAGTAACTTTACGTTTCGGAAACTTGAAGAAAGAAGAGAACGGTAACTTTATTTTTCGGAAATAGTAAAATAACAGTATGATTTTGACTTTCGGGAATAAATTCTCGAAACACAGTTGTAACGGTAATGAACGAACGGCCGTGGGCCCCAAAAAGAAGGGGGAAAAAATAACAACCCTGTGAATAGCTCTGGAATTAACAGATCTTTCCCCATCAGGCCTTTTGTTTATCTGTAAACACTATACAGCCTCGCTCTGAAGGGAAAACCTGCTTATTAACCGTGTGCTCAGAAACTGCCGGAAAAAACGTCTTTTCTTTATCTGTAAACACTATACAGCCTCGCTTTGAAGGGAAAACCTGCTTATTAACCGTGTGGTCAGAAACTGTCGGGAAAAACGAAGGAAGAAATAAAAAAGAGGGGTGCAACACGAGGACTTCCCAGGAGGTCACCCATCCTAGTACTACTCTCGCCCAAGCACGCTTAATTGCGGAGTTCTGATGGGATCCGGTGCATTAGTGCTGGTATGATCGCACCCGTCAGGTATGCCTCTGTCCCTCCTTTTGTGCCTACGCCGCGCAGCGCCGAGACGACACGGAGCGCTCTATGGAGAAAATAATAACAATAATTTTGTGTTTCGAAAATTTTGAAAAGGATTAAAAGGATTTTATATTTCGGAAATAAGAAAATGATAGATAGTAACTTTACGTTTCGGAAACTTGAAGAAAGAAGAGAACGGTAACTTTATTTTTCGGAAATAGTAAAATAACAGTATGATTTTGACTTTCGGGAATAAATTCTCGAAACACAGTTGTAACGGTAATGAACGAACGGCCGTGGGCCCCAAAAAGAAGGGGGAAAAAATAACAACTCTGTGAATAGCTCTGGAATTAACAGATCTTTCCCCATCAGGCCTTTTGTTTATCTGTAAACACTATACAGCCTCGCTCCGAAGGGGAAAACCATTATTAACCGTGTGGTCGACTGTCGGAAAAGACGTCTTTTCTTTATCTGTAAACACTATGCAGCCTCGCTTTGAAGGGAAAACCTGCTTATTAACCGTGTGGTCAGAAACTGTCGGGAAAAACGAAGGAAGAAATAAAAAAGAGGGGTGCAACACGAGGACTTCCCAGGAGGTCACCCATCCTAGTACTACTCTCGCCCAAGCACGCTTAACTGCGGAGTTCTGATGGGATCCGGTGCATTAGTGCTCCTATCAGCCCACCCGTCGGGTATGCCTCTGTCCCTCCTTTTGTGCCTACGCGCGCGGCCCAGGACGACACGGAGCGCTCTATGGAGAAAATAATAACAATAATTTTGTGTTTCGAAAAGGATTTTATATTTCGGAAATAAGAAAATGATAGATAGTAACTTTACGTTTCGGAAACTTGAAGAAAGAAGAGAACGGTAACTTTATTTTTCGGAAATAGTAAAATAATTAATATGATTTTGACTTTCGGGAATAAATTCTCGAAACACGGTTATATGGTAATGAACGAACGGCCGTGGGCCCCAAAAAGAAGGGGGAAAAAATAACAACTCTGTGAATAGCTCTGGAATTAACAGATCTTTCCCCATCAGGCCTTTTGTTTATCTGTAAACACTATACAGCCTCGCTCCGAAGGGAAAACACCTTATTAGTGTGGTGAAGCTGTCGGAAAATACGTCTTTTCTTTACCTGTAAACACTATACAACCTCGCTTTGAAGGGAAAACCTGCTTATTAACCGTGTGGTCAGAAACTGTCGGGAAAAACGAAGGAAGAAATAAAAAAGAGGGGTGCAACACGAGGACTTCCCAGGAGGTCACCCATCCTAGTACTACTCTCGCCCAAGCACGCTTAACTGCGGAGTTCTGATGGGATCCGGTGCATTAGTGCTGGTATGATCGCACCCGTCAGGTATGCCTCTGTCCTTCCATTTGTGCCTACGTCGCGCAGGGTCGAGGCGACACGGAGCGCTCTATGGAGAAAATAATAACAATAATTTTGTGTCCGAAATTTTGAAAAGGATTTTATATTTCGGAAATAAGAAAATGATAGATAGTAACTTTACGTTTCGGAAACTTGAAGAAAGAAGAGAACGGTAACTTTATTTTTCGGAAATAGTAAAATAACAGTATGATTTTGACTTTCGGGAATAAATTCTCGAAACACAGTTGTAACGGTAATGAACGAACGGCCGTGGGCCCGAAAAAGAAGGGGGGAAAAAAATAACAACCCTGTGAATAGCTCTGGAATTAACAGATCTTTCCCCATCGGGCCTTTTGTTTATCTGAAAACACTATCTGACCTCGTCTGAAGGGAAAACCCTTATTAACCGTGTGGTCAGAAACTGTCGGAAAAACGTCTTTTCTTTATCTGTAAACACTATACAGCCTCGCTTTGAAGGGAAAACCTGCTTATTAACCGTGTGGTCAGAAACTGTCGGGAAAAACGAAGGAAGAAATAAAAAAGAGGGGTGCAACACGAGGACTTCCCAGGAGGTCACCCATCCTAGTACTAACTGCGGAGTTCTGATGGGATCCGGTGCATTAGTGCTGGTATGATCGCACCCGTCAGGTATGCCTCTGTCCCTCCTTTTGTGCCTACGCCGCGCAGGGGGGACACGGAGCGCTCTATGGAGAAAATAATAACAATAATTTTGTGTTTCGAAAATTTTGAAAAGGATTTTATATTTCGGAAATAAGAAAATGATAGATAGTAACTTTACGTTTCGGAAACTTGAAGAAAGAAGAGAACGGTAACTTTATTTTTCGGAAATAGTAAAATAACAGTATGATTTTGACTTTCGGGAATAAATTCTCGAAACACAGTTGTAACGGTAATGAACGAACGGCCGTGGGCCCCAAAAAGAAGGGGGGAAAAAATAACAACTCTGTGAATAGCTCTGGAATTAACGGATCTTTCCCCATCGGGCCTTTTTGTTTATCTGTAAACACTATCGGCCTCGCTCTGAAGGAAAACACCTTATTAACCGTGTGGTCGGAACTCGGAAAAAACGTCTTTTCTTTATCTGTAAACACTATACAGCCTCGCTTTGAAGGGAAAACCTGCTTATTAACCGTGTGGTCAGAAACTGTCGGGAAAAACGAAGGAAGAAATAAAAAAGAGGGGTGCAACACGAGGACTTCCCAGGAGGTCACCCATCCTAGTACTACTCTCGCCCAAGCACGCTTAACTGCGGAGTTCTGATGGGATCCGGTGCATTAGTGCTGGTATGATCGCACCCGTCAGGTTTGCCTCTGTCCCTTCTTTTGTGCCTACACCGCGCCGCGCCTCGCCTAGCCGAGATGTCACGGAGCGCTCTATGGAGAAAATAATAACAATAATTTTGTGTTTCGAAAATTTTGAAAAGGATTTTATATTTCGGAAATAAGAAAATGATAGATAGTAACTTTACGTTTCGGAAACTTGAAGAAAGAAGAGAACGGTAACTTTATTTTTTGGAAATAGTAAAATAACGAGTATGATTTTGACTTTCGGGAATAAATTCTCGAAACACGGTTATAACGGTAATGAACGAACGGCGTTGGGCCCAAAAAAAAAGGGGGAAAAAAATAACAACTCTGTGAATAGCTCCGGAATTAACGGATCTTTCCCCATCGGGCCTTTTTGTTTATCTGTGAACACTATACCTCGCTCTGAAGGGAAAACACCTTATTAACCGTGTGGTCGAAATCGCCGGAAAAAACGTCTTTTCTTTTATCGTAAACACTATACAGCCTCGCTTTGAAGGGAAAACCTGCTTATTAACCGTGTGGTCAGAAACTGTCGGGAAAAACGAAGGAAGGAAAAAAAAAAACAAAAGAGGGGTGCAACACGAGGACTTCCCAGGAGGTCACCCATCCTAGTACTACTCTCGCCCAAGCACGCTTAACTGCGGAGTTCTGATGGGATCCGGTGCATTAGTGCTGGTATGATCGCACCCGTCAGGTATGCCTCTGTCCCTCCTTTTGTGCCTACGACACGGAGCGCTCTATGGAGAAAATAATAACAATAATTTTGTGTTTCGAAAATTTTGAAAAGGATTTTATATTTCGGAAATAAGAAAATGATAGATAGTAACTTTACGTTTCGGAAACTTGAAGAAAGAAGAGAACGGTAACTTTATTTTTCGGAAATAGTAAAATAACAGTATGATTTTGACTTTCGGGAATAAATTCTCGAAACACAGTTATAACGGTAATGAACGAACGGCCGTGGGCCCCAAAAAGAAGGGGGAAAAAAAATAACAACTCTGTGAATAGCTCTGGAATTAACAGATCTTTCCCCATCAGGCCTTTTGTTTATCTGTAAACACTATACAGCCTCGCTCTGAAGGGAAAACCTGCTTATTAACCGTGTGGTCAGAAACTGTCGGAAAAAACGTCTTTTCTTTATCTGTAAACACTATACAGCCTCGCTTTGAAGGGAAAACCTGCTTATTAACCGTGTGGTCAGAAACTGTCGGGAAAAACGAAGGAAGAAATAAAAAAGAGGGGTGCAACACGAGGACTTCCCAGGAGGTCACCCATCCTAGTACTACTCTCGCCCAAGCACGCTTAACTGCGGAGTTCTGATGGGATCCGGTGCATTAGTGCTGGTATGATCGCACCCGTCAGGTATGCCTCTGTCCCTCCTTTTGTGCCTACGCCGCGCAGCGCCGAGACGACACGGAGCGCTCTATGGAGAAAATAATAACAATAATTTTGTGTTTCGAAAATTTTGAAAAGGATTTTATATTTCGGAAATAAGAAAATGATAGATAGTAACTTTACGTTTCGGAAACTTGAAGAAAGAAGAGAACGGTAACTTTATTTTTCGGAAATAGTAAAATAACAGTATGATTTTGACTTTCGGGAATAAATTCTCGAAACACAGTTGTAACGGTAATGAACGAACGGCCGTGGGCCCCAAAAAGAAGGGGGAAAAAAATAACAACTCTGTGAATAGCTCTGGAATTAACAGATCTTTCCCCATCAGGCCTTTTGTTTATCTGTAAACACTATACAGCCTCGCTCTGAAGGGAAAACCTGCTTATTAACCGTGTGGTCAGAAACTGTCGGAAAAAACGTCTTTTCTTTATCTGTAAACACTATACAGCCTCGCTTTGAAGGGAAAACCTGCTTATTAACCGTGTGGTCAGAAACTGTCGGGAAAAACGAAGGAAGAAATAAAAAAAAGGGGTGCAACACGAGGACTTCCCAGGAGGTCACCCATCCTAGTACTACTCTCGCCCAAGCACGCTTAACTGCGGAGTTCTGATGGGATCCGGTGCATTAGTGCTGGTATGATCGCACCCGTCAGGTATGCCTCTGTCCCTCCTTTTGTGCCTACGCCGCGCAGCGCCGAGACGACACGGAGCGCTCTATGGAGAAAATAATAACAATAATTTTGTGTTTCGAAAATTTTGAAAAGGATTTTATATTTCGGAAATAAGAAAATGATAGATAGTAACTTTACGTTTCGGAAACTTGAAGAAAGAAGAGAACGGTAACTTTATTTTTCGGAAATAGTAAAATAACAGTATGATTTTGACTTTCGGGAATAAATTCTCGAAACACAGTTGTAACGGTAATGAACGAACGGCCGTGGGCCCCAAAAAGAAGGGGGGGAAAAAAATAACAACTCTGTGAATAGCTCTGGAATTAACAGATCTTTCCCCATCAGGCCTTTTGTTTATCTGTAAACACTATACAGCCTCGCTCTGAAGGGAAAACCTGCTTATTAACCGTGTGGTCAGAAACTGTCGGAAAAAACGTCTTTTCTTTATCTGTAAACACTATACAGCCTCGCTTTGAAGGGAAAACCTGCTTATTAACCGTGTGGTCAGAAACTGTCGGGAAAAACGAAGGAAGAAATAAAAAAGAGGTGCAACACGAGGACTTCCCGGGAGGTCACCCATCCTAGTACTACTCTCGCCCAAGCACGCTTAACTGCGGAGTTCTGATGGGATCCGGTGCATTAGTGCTGGTATGATCGCACCCGTCGGGTATGCCTCTGTCCCTCCTTTTGTGCCTACGCCGCGCAGCGAAGGCGACACGGAGCGCTCTATGGAGAAAATAATAACAATAATTTTGTGTTTCGAAAATTTTGAAAAGGATTTTATATTTCGGAAATAAGAAAATGATAGATAGTAACTTTACGTTTCGGAAACTTGAAGAAAGAAGAGAACGGTAACTTTATTTTTCGGAAATAGTAAAATAACAGTATGATTTTAATTTTTGGGAATAAATTCTGGAAACACGGTTGTAACGGGAATAAACGAACGGCCGTGGGCCCGAAAAAGAAGGGGAAAAAAAATAACAACTCTGTGAATAGCCCTGGAATTAACAGATCTTTCCCCATGCGGCCTTTTCTTTACCTGTAAACACTATCTGACCTCGCTCCGAAGGGAAAACACCTTATTAACCGTGTGGTCGAAACGTCGGAAAAAACGTCTTTTCTTTATCCGTAAACACTATACGGCCTCGCTTTGAAGGGAAAACACCTTATTAACCGTGTGGTCGAGCTGTCGGGAAAAACGAAGGAAGAAATAAAAAGAGGGGTGCAACACGAGGACTTCCCAGGAGGTCACCCATCCTAGTACTACTCTCGCCCAATCACGCTTAAGTGCGGAGTTCGATGGGATCGGTGCATTAGTGCTTTGGTATGATCGCACCCGTCAGGTATGCCTCTGTCCCTCCTTTTGTGCCTACGCCGCGCAGCGCCGAGACGACACGGAGCGCTCTATGGAGAAAATAATAACAATAATTTTGTGTTTCGAAAATTTTGAAAAGGATTTTATATTTCGGAAATAAGAAAATGATAGATAGTAACTTTACGTTTCGGAAACTTGAAGAAAGAAGAGAGCGGTAACATTATTTTTCGGAAATACGGAACCAATGCTGTGATTTTGACTTTCGGGAATAAATTCTCGAAACACAGTTGTAACGGTAATGAACGAACGGCCGTGGGCCCCAAAAAGAAGGGGAAAAAAAATAACAACTCTGTGAATAGCTCTGGAATTAACAGATCTTTCCCCATCAGGCCTTTTGTTTATCTGTAAACACTATACAGCCTCGCTCTGAAAGGAAAACCTGCTTATTAACCGTGTGGTCAGAAACTGTCGGAAAAAACGTCTTTTCTTTATCTGTAAACACTATACAGCCTCGCTTTGAAGGGAAAACCTGCTTATTAACCGTGTGGTCAGAAACTGTCGGGAAAAACGAAGGAAGAAATAAAAAAGAGGGGTGCAACACGAGGACTTCCCAGGAGGTCACCCATCCTAGTACTACTCTCGCCCAAGCACGCTTAACTGCGGAGTTCTGATGGGATCCGGTGCATTAGTGCTGGTATGATCGCACCCGTCAGGTATGCCTCTGTCCCTCCTTTTGTGCCTACGCCGCGCAGCGTCGAGACGACACGGAGCGCTCTATGGAGAAAATAATAACAATAATTTTGTGTTTCGAAAATTTTGAAAAGGATTTTATATTTCGGAAATAAGAAAATGATAGATAGTAACTTAGGTTTCGGAAACTTGAAGAAAGAAGAGAACGGTAACTTTATTTTTCGGAAATAGTAAAATAACAGTATGATTTTGACTTTCGGGAATAAATTCTCGAAACACAGTTGTAACGGTAATGAACGAACGGCCGTGGGCCCCAAAAAGAAGGGGGGAAAAAATAACAACTCTGTGAATAGCCCTGGAATTAACAGATCTTTCCCCATGCGGCCTTTTCTTTACCTGTAAACACTATACAGCCTCGCTCCGAAGGAAAACACCTTATTAACCGTGTGGTCGAAACGTCGGAAAAACGTCTTTTCTTTATCTCGTAAACACTATACAGCCTCGCTTTGAACGGAAAACCTGCTTATTAACCGTGTGGTCAGAAACTGTCGGGAAAAACGAAGGAAGAAATAAAAAAGAGGGGTGCAACACGAGGACTTCCCAGGAGGTCACCCATCCTAGTACTACTCTCGCCCAAGCACGCTTAACTGCGAAGTTCTGATGGGATCCGGTGCATTAGTGCTGGTATGATCGCACCCGTCAGGTATGCCTCTGTCCCTCCTTTTGTGCCTACGCCGCGCAGCGCCGAGACGACACGGAGCGCTCTATGGAGAAAATAATAACAATAATTTTGTGTTTCGAAAATTTTGAAAAGGATTTTATATTTCGGAAATAAGAAAATGATAGATAGTAACTTTACGTTTCGGAAACTTGAAGAAAGAAGAGAACGGTAACTTTATTTTTCGGAAATAGTAAAATAACAGTATGATTTTGACTTTCGGGAATAAATTCTCGAAACACAGTTGTAACGGTAATGAACGAACGGCCGTGGGCCCCAAAAAGAAGGGGGAAAAAAAATAACAACTCTGTGAATAGCTCTGGAATTAACAGATCTTTCCCCATCAGGCCTTTTGTTTATCTGTAAACACTATACAGCCTCGCTCTGAAGGGAAAACCTGCTTATTAACCGTGTGGTCAGAAACTGTCGGAAAAAACGTCTTTTCTTTATCTGTAAACACTATACAGCCTCGCTTTGAAGGGAAAACCTGCTTATTAACCGTGTGGTCAGAAACTGTCGGGAAAAACGAAGGAAGAAATAAAAAAGAGGGGTGCAACACGAGGACTTCCCAGGAGGTCACCCATCCTAGTACTACTCTCGCCCAAGCACGCTTAACTGCGGAGTTCTGATGGGATCCGGTGCATTAGTGCTGGTATGATCGCACCCGTCAGGTATGCCTCTGTCCTTCCTTTTGTGCCTACGCCGCGCAGCGCCGAGACGACACGGAGCGCTCTATGGAGAAAATAATAACAATAATTTTGTGTTTCGAAAATTTTGAAAAGGATTTTATATTTCGGAAATAAGAAAATGATAGATAGTAACTTTACGTTTCGGAAACTTGAAGAAAGAAGAGAACGGTAACTTTATTTTTCGGAAATAGTAAAATAACAGTATGATTTTGACTTTCGGGAATAAATTCTCGAAACACAGTTGTAACGGTAATGAACGAACGGCCGTGGGCCCCAAAAAGAAGGGGAAAAAAAATAACAACTCTGTGAATAGCTCTGGAATTAACAGATCTTTCCCCATCAGGACTGTTCTTTATCTGTAAACACTATACAGCCTCGCTCTGAAGGGAAAACACCTTATTAACCGTGGTCGAAGCCTCGGAAAAACGTCTTTTCTTTATCCGTAAAACACTATACGACCTCGCTTTGAAGGAAAACACTCTTATTAACCGGTGGTGAGCTGTCGGGAAAAACGAAGGAAGAAATAAAAAAGAGGGGTGCAACACGAGGACTTCCCAGGAGGTCACCCATCCTAGTACTACTCTCGCCCAAGCACGCTTAGCTGCGGAGTTCGATGGGATCCGGTGCATTAGTGCTTGGTATGATCGCACCCGTCGGGGTATGCCTCTGTCCCTCCTTTTGTGCCTACGCCGCGCGGCCGGGACGACACGGAGCGCTCTATGGAGAAAATAATAACAATAATTTTGTGTTTCGAAAATTTTGAAAAGGATTTTATATTTCGGAAATAAGAAAATGATAGATAGTAACTTACGTTTCGGAAACTTGAAGAAAGAAGAGAACGGTAACTTTATTTTTCGGAAATAGTAAAATAACAGTATGATTTTGACTTTCGGGAATAAATTCTCGAAACACAGTTGCAACGGTAATGAACGAACGGCCGTGGGCCCCAAAAAGAAGGGGGAAAAAAATAACAACTCTGTGAATAGCTCTGGAATTAACAGATCTTTCCCCATCAGGCCTTTTGTTTATCTGTAAACACTATACAGCCTCGCTCTGAAGGGAAAACCTGCTTATTAACCGTGTGGTCAGAAACTGTCGGAAAAAACGTCTTTTCTTTATCTGTAAACACTATACAGCCTCGCTTTGAAGGGAAAACCTGCTTATTAACCGTGTGGTCAGAAACTGTCGGGAAAAACGAAGGAAGAAATAAAAAAGAGGGGTGCAACACGAGGACTTCCCAGGAGGTCACCCATCCTAGTACTACTCTCGCCCAAGCACGCTTAAGCAGCGGAGTTCGATGGGATCCGGTGCATTAGTGCTTTGGTATGATCGCACCCGTCGGGGTATGCCTCTGTCCCTCCTTTTGTGCCTACGCCGCACAGCGCCGAGACGACACGGAGCGCTCTATGGAGAAAATAATAACAATAATTTTGTGTTTCGAAAATTTTGAAAAGGATTTTATATTTCGGAAATAAGAAAATGATAGATAGTAACTTTACGTTTCGGAAACTTGAAGAAAGAAGAGAACGGTAACTTTATTTTTCGGAAATAGTAAAATAACAGTATGATTTTGACTTTCGGGAATAAATTCTCGAAACACAGTTGTAACGGTAATGAACGAACGGCGTGGGCCCCAAAAAGAAGGGGAAAAAAAATAACAACTCTGTGAATAGCTCTGGAATTAACAGATCTTTCCCCATCAGGCCTTTTGTTTATCTGTAAACACTATCATTACCTCGCTCCGAAGGGAAAACTCCTTATTCCTAGTGTGGTGAAGCTGTCGGAAAAACGTCTTTTCTTTACCTGTAAACACTATACAGCCTCGCTTTGAAGGGAAAACACCTTATTAACCGTGTGGTCGAAGCTGTCGGGAAAAACGAAGGAAGAAATAAAAAAGAGGGGTGCAACACGAGGACTTCCCAGGAGGTCACCCATCCTAGTACTACTCTCGCCCAAGCACGCTTAAGTGCGGAGTTCTGATGGGATCCGGTGCATTAGTGCTGGTATGATCGCACCCGTCAGGTATGCCTCTGTCCTTCCTTTTGTGCCTACGTCGCGCAGCGACGAGGCGACACGGAGCGCTCTATGGAGAAAATAATAACAATAATTTTGTGTTTCGAAAATTTTGAAAAGGATTTTATATTTCGGAAATGAGAAAATGATAGATAGTAACTTTACGTTTTGGAAACTTGAAGAAAGAAGAGAACGGTAACTTTATTTTTCGGAAATAGTAAAATAACAGTATGATTTTGACTTTCGGGAATAAATTCTCGAAACACAGTTGTAACGGTAATGAACGAACGGCCGTGGACCCAAAAAGAAGGGGGGAAAAAAATAACAACTCTATGAATAGCTCTGGAATTAACAGATCTTTCCCCATCAGGCCTTTTGTTTATCTGTAAACACTATACAGCCTCGCTCCGAAGGAAAACACCTTATTAACCGTGTGGTCGCAAGTCGGAAAAACGTCTTTTCTTTATCTGTAAACACTATACGGCCTCGCTTTGAAGGAAAACACCTTATTAACCGTGTGGTCGAAAACGTCGGGAAAAACGAAGGAAGAAATAAAAAAGAGGGGTGCAACACGAGGACTTCCCAGGAGGTCACCCATCCTAGTACTACTCTCGCCCAAGCACGCTTAACTGCGGAGTTCTGATGGGATCCGGTGCATTAGTGCTGGTATGATCGCACCGTCGGGTATGCCTCTGTCCTCCTTTTGTGCCTACGCCGCGCGCTAGGCGACACGGAGCGCTCTATGGAGAAAATAATAACAATAATTTTGTGTTTTGAAAATTTTGAAAAGGATTTTATATTTCGGAAATAAGAAAATGATAGATAGTAACTTTACGTTTCGGAAACTTGAAGAAAGAAGAGAACGGTAACTTTATTTTTCGGAAATAGTAAAATATGATATGATTTTGACTTTCGGGAATAAATTCTCGAAACACGGTTATACTAGTAATGAACGAACGGCCGTGGGCCCCAAAAAGAAGGGGGAAAAAAAATAACAACTCCGTGAATAGCTCTGGAATTAACAGATCTTTCCCCATCAGGCCTTTTGTTTATCTGTAAACACCTTATACGGACCTCGCTCTGAAGGAAAACTCCTATTAACCGTGTGGTGGCCGTCGGAAAAACGTCTTTTCTTTATCGTAAACACTATCGGCCTCGCTTTGAAGGGAAAACTCCTTATTAACCGTGTGGTCGAGAGCTCGGGAAAAACGAAGGAAGAAATAAAAATGGGTGGTGCAACACGTGGACTTCCCAGGAGAGGTCACCCATCCTAGTACTACTCTCGCCCAAGCACGCTTACTGCGGGAGTTCGATGGGATCCGGTGCATTAGTCTTTGGTATGATCGCACCCGTCAGGTATGCCTCTGTCCCTCCTTTTGTGCCTACGCCGCGCAGCGCCGAGACGACACGGAGCGCTCTATGGAGAAAATAATAACAATAATTTTGTGTTTCGAAAATTTTGAAAAGGATTTTATATTTCGGAAATAAGAAAATGATAGATAGTAACTTAAGGTTTCGGAATATTGAAGAAAGAAGAACGGTAACTTTATTTTTCGGAAATAGTAAAATAACAGTATGATTTTGACTTTCGGGAATAAATTCTCGAAACACAGTTGTAACGGTAATGAACGAACGGCCGTGGGCCCCAAAAAGAAGGGGGAAAAAAAATAACAACTCTGTGAATAGCTCTGGAATTAACAGATCTTTCCCCATCAGGCCTTTTGTTTATCTGTAAACACTATACAGCCTCGCTCCGAAGGAAAACACCTTATTACGTGTGGTGAACCCGTCGGAAAAACGTCTTTTCTTTATCCGTAAACACTATACAGCCTCGCTTTGAAGGAAAACACCTTATTAACCGTGTGGTCGAAATTGTCGGGAAAAACGAAGGAAGAAAAAAAGGGGGTGTAACACAAGGACTTCCTAGGAGGTTACCCATCCTAGTACTACTCTCGCCCAAACACGCTAAGCGCGGGAGTTCGATGGGATCCGGTGCATTAGTGCTTTGGTATGATCGCACCGTCGGGTATGCCTCTGTCCCTCCTTTTTGTGCCTACGCCGCGCGGCCAGGAGCGACACCGAGCGCTCTATGGAGAAAATAATAATAATAATTTTGTGTTTCGAAAATTTTGAAAAGGATTTTATATTTCGGAAATAAGAAAATGATAGATAGTAACTTAGGTTTCGGAAACTTGAAGAAAGAAGAGACGGTAACTTTATTTTTCGGAAATAGTAAAATAACAGTATGATTTTGACTTTCGGGAATAAATTATCGAAACACAGTTATGACGGTAATGAACGAACGCCGTGGGCCCAAAAAAGAAGGGGAAAAAAATAACAACTCTGTGAATAGCTCTGGAATTAACGGATCTTTCCCCCATCGGGCCTTTTGTTTATCTGTAAACACTTATACTGACCTCGCTCTGAAGGGAAAACACCTTATTAACCGTGTGGTCGAAGCTGTCGGAAAAACGTCTTTTCTTTATCGTAAACACTATACAGCCTCGCTTTGAAGGGAAAACCTGCTTATTAACCGTGTGGTCAGAAACTGTCGGGAAAAACGAAGGAAGAAATAAAAAAGAGGGGTGCAACACGAGGACTTCCCAGGAGGTCACCCATCCTAGTACTACTCTCGCCCAAGCACGCTTAACTGCGGAGTTCTGATGGGATCCGGTGCATTAGTGTTGGTATGATCGCACCCGTCAGGTATGCCTCTGTCCTTCCTTTTGTGCCTACGTCGCGCAGCGTCGAGGCGACACGGAGCGCTCTATGGAGAAAATAATAATAATAATTTTGTGTTTTGAAAATTTTGAAAAGGATTTTATATTTCGGAAATAAGAAAATGATAGATAGTAACTTTACGTTTCGGAAACTTGAAGAAAGAAGAGAACGGTAACTTTATTTTTCGGAAATAGTAAAATAACAGTATGATTTTGACTTTCGGGAATAAATTCTCGAAACACGTGTTAACGGTAATGAACGAGCGGCCGTGGGCCCAAAAAAGAAGGGGAAAAAATAACAACTCTGTGAATAGCTCCTGGAATTAACGGATCTTTCCCCATCAGGCCTTTTGTTTATCTGTAAACACTATACAGCCTCGCTCTGAAGGGAAAACCTGCTTATTAACCGTGTGGTCAGAAACTGTCGGAAAAAACGTCTTTTCTTTATCTGTAAACACTATGCAGCCTCGCTTTGAAGGGAAAACCTGCTTATTAACCGTGTGGTCAGAAACTGTCGGGAAAAACGAAGGAAGAAATAAAAAAGAGGGGTGCAACACGAGGACTTCCCAGGAGGTCACCCATCCTAGTACTACTCTCGCCCAAGCACGCTTAACTGGGAGTTCGATGGGATCCGGTGCATTAGTCTTTGGTATGATCGCACCCGTCAGGTATGCCTCTGTCCCTCCTTTTGTGCCTACGCCGCGCAGCGCCGAGACGACACGGAGCGCTCTATGGAGAAAATAATAACAATAATTTTGTGTTTCGAAAATTTTGAAAAGGATTTTATATTTCGGAAATAAGAAAATGATAGATAGTAACTTTACGTTTCGGAAACTTGAAGAGAAGAGAAACGGTAACTTTATTTTTTCGGAAATAGTAAAATACAATATGATTTTAATTTTTGGGAATAAATTCTGGAAACACGGTTGTAACGGGAATGAACGAACGGCCGTGGGCCCCAAAAAGAAGGGGGGAAAAAATAACAACTCTGTGAATAGCCCTGGAATTAACAGATCTTTCCCCATGCGGCCTTTTCTTTACCTGTAAACACTATACAGCCTCGCTTTGAAGGGAAAACCTGCTTATTAACCGTGTGGTCGTTGTCGGAAAAACGTCTTTTCTTTACCTGTAAACACTATACAGGTTCCCTTTGCAGGGAGAACCTCGTTATTAACCGTGTGGTCAGAAACTGTCGGGAAAAACGAAGGAAGAAATAAAAAAGAGGGGTGCAACACGAGGACTTCCCAGGAGGTCACCCATCCTAGTACTACTCTCGCCCAAGCACGCTTAACTGCGGAGTTCTGATGGGATCCGGTGCATTAGTGCTGGTATGATCGCACCCGTCAGGTATGCCTCTGTCCTTCCTTTTGTGCCTACGTCGCGCAGCGTCGAGGCGACACGGAGCGCTCTATGGAGAAAATAATAATAATAATTTTGTGTTTCGAAAATTTTGAAAAGGATTTTATATTTCGGAAATAAGAAAATGATAGATAGTAACTTTACGTTTCGGAAACTTGAAGAAAGAAGAGAGCGGTAACATTATTTTTCGGAAATAGTAAAATAACAGTATGATTTTAATTTTTGGGAATAAATTCTGGAAACACAATAATAACAGGAATGAACGAACGGCCGTGGACCCAAAAAGAAGGGGGGAAAAAAATAACAACTCTGTGAATAGCTCTGGAATTAACAGATCTTTCCCCATCAAGCCTTTTGTTTATCTGTAAACACTATACAGCCTCGCTCTGAAGGGAAAACCTGCTTATTAACCGTGTGGTCAGAAACTGTCGGAAAAACGTCTTTTCTTTATCTGTAAACACTATACAGCCTCGCTTTGAAGGGAAAACACCTTGTTAACGTGTGGTCGAGCTGTCGGGAAAAACGAAGGAAGAAATAAAAAAGAGGGGTGCAACACGAGGACTTCCCAGGAGGTCACCCATCCTAGTACTACTCTCGCCCAAGCACGCTTAACTGCGGAGTTCTGATGGGATCCGGTGCATTAGTGCTGGTATGATCGCTCCCTTCAGATTTGCCTCTGTCCCTCCTTTTATGCCTACTCCGTGCAGTGCCCAGACGACACGGAATACTGTAGGAAGAAAATAATAATAATAATTTTGTGTTTGAAAATTTTGAAAAGGATTTTATATTTCGGGAATAAGAAAATGATAGATAGTAATTTTACGTTTCGGAAACTTGAAGAAAGAAGAGAACGGTAACTTTATTTTTCGGAAATAGTAAAATAAGAGTATGATTTTGACTTTCGGGAATAAATTCTCGAAACACAGTTATATTAATGAACGAACGGCCGTGGGCCCAAAAAGAAGGGGAAAAAAATAACAACTCCGTGAATAGCTCTGGAGTTAACGGATCTTTCCCCATCGGGCCTTTTGTTTATCTGTAAACACTATCTGACCTCGCTCCGAAGGAAAACACCTTATTAGCCGTGTGGTGAAAGCGTCGGAAGTCTTTTCTTTATCTGTAAACACTATACGGCCTCGCTTTGAAGGAAAACACCTTATTAACCGTGTGGTCGAAGCTCGGGAAGCGAAGGAAGAAATAAAAAGAGGGTGCAACACGAGGACTTCCCGGAGGTCACCCATCTAGTACTACTCTCGCCCAAGCTTAGCTGCGGAGTTCGATGGGATCCGGTGCATTAGTCTTGGTATGATCGCACCGTCGGGTATGCCTCCGTCCCTCCTTTTGTGCCTACGTCGCGCAGCGTCGGGGCGACACGGAGCGCTCTATGGAGAAAATAATAACAATAATTTTGTGTTTTGAAATTTTTGAAAAGGATTTTATATTTCGGAAATAAGAAAATGATAGATAGTAACTTTACGTTTCGGAAACTTGAAGAAAGAGAGACGGTAACTTTATTTTTGGAAATAGTAAAATAACGTTATGATTTTGACTTTCGGGAATAAATTCTCGAAACACGGTTGTAACGGTAATGAACGAGCGGCCGTGGGCCCAAAAAAGAAGGGAAAAAAAATAACAACTCCGTGAATAGCTCTGGAATTAGGATCTTTCCCCATCCAGGCCTTTTGTTTATCTGTAAACACTATCTGACCTCGCTACGAAGGAAAACCCTTATGCCGTGTGGTCGGCTTTCGGAAAAACGTCTTTTCTTTATCTGTAAACACTATACGGACCTCGCTTTGAAGGAAAACCCTTATTAACCGTGTGGTCGAGCGCTCGGGAAAAGCGAAGGAAGAAATAAAAAAGAGGGTGCGGACGAGGACTTCCCGGAGGTCACCCATCCTAGTACTACTCGCCCAAGCACGGCTAGCTGCGGAGTTCGATGGGATCCGGTGCATTAGTGCTTGGTATGGTCGCACCGTCGGTATGCCTCTGTCCCTCCTTTTTGTGCCTACGCCGCGCCTCAGGCGACACGGAGCGCTCTATGGAGAAAATAATAACAATAATTTTGTGTTTGAAAATTTTGAAAAGGATTTTATATTTCGGAAATAAGAAAATGATAGATAGTAACTTTACGTTTGGAAACTTGAAGAAAGAAGAGAGCGGTAGCTTTATTTTCGGAAATAGTAAAATAACGGTATGATTTTGACTTTCGGGAATAAATTCTCGAAACAGTTGTAACGGTAATGAACGAGCAGCCGTGGGCCCAAAAGGGGAAAAAAATAACAACTCTGTGAATAGCTCTGGAGTGCGGTCTTTCCCCATCGGGCCTTTTGTTTATCGTAAACACTCTCTGACCTCGCTCTGAAGGAAAACACTTTAATGCCGTGTGGTGGCTGTCGGAAAAACGTCTTTTCTTTATCGTAAGCACTATACGGCCTCGCTTTGAAGGAAAACACCTTATTAACCGTGTGGTCGAGCTGTCGGGAAAAACGAAGGAAGAAATAAAAAAGAGGGTGCAACACGAGGACTTCCCGGGAGGTCACCCATCCTAGTACTACTCTCGCCCAAGCACGCTCTGCGGAGTTCGATGGGGATCCGGTGCATTAGTGCTTGGTATGATGCACCGTCGGGTATGCCTCTGTCCCTCCTTTTGTGCCTACGCCGCGCGACTAGGACGACACGGAGCGCTCTATGGGAAAATAATAACAATAATTTTGTGTTTGAAAATTTTGAAAAGGATTTTATATTTCGGAAATAAGAAAATGATAGATAGTAACTTTACGTTTGGAAACTTGAAGAAGAAGGACGGTAACTTTATTTTTGGAAATAGTAAAATATGTTATGATTTTGACTTTCGGGAATAAATTCTCGAAACACGGTTGTAGGTAATGAGCGAGCAGTCGTGGGCCCAAAAGAGGGGCGAAAAAATAGCAACTCTGTGGATAGCCCTGGAATTAACAGATCTTTCCCCATGTGGCCTTTTCTTTACCTGTAAACACTATCTGACCTCGCTCTGAAGGGAAAACACCTTATTAACCGTGTGGTCGAAGCGTCGGAAAAACGTCCTTTTCTTTATGTAAACACTATCTGGCCTCGCTTTGAAGGGAAAACCCGCTTATTAAGTGTGGTCGAAGCTGTCGGGAAAAACGAAGGAAGAAATAAAAAAGAGGGTGCGACACGAGGACTTCCCGGAGGTCACCCATCCTAGTACTACTCTCGCCCAAGCAGCAAGCTGCGGAGTTCGATGGGATCGGTGCATTAGTCTTTAGTATGGTCCCTAGTCAGTGCCTCTGTCCCTCCTTTTGTGCCTACGCCGCGCGGCCAGGGACGACACGGAGCGCTCTATGGAGAAAATAATAACAATAATTTTGTGTTTCGAAAATTTTGAAAAGGATTTTATATTTCGGAAATGAGAAAATGATAGATAGTAACTTAGGTTTAGGAAACTTGAAGAAAGAAGAAGAACGGTAACTTTATTTTTCGGAAATAGTAAAATAACGGTATGATTTTGACTTTCGGGAATAAATTCTCGAAACACGGTTATGTAATGTGAGCAACGGTCGTAGGCCCAAAAGAAGGAAAAAAATAACAACTCTGTGAATAGCTCTGGAATTAACGGATCTTTCCCACATCGGGCCTTTTGTTTATCTGTAAGCACTATACTTTTCCTCTGAAGGAAGAAAACACCTTATTACGTGTGTTGAGCTGTCGGAAAAAACGTCTTTTCTTTATCTGTACTATCACGCCTCGCTTCGAAGGAAAACACCATTAGTGTGGTCGAAGCGTCGGGAAAAACGAAGGAAGAAATAAAAAGAGGGGTCTGACACGAGGACTTCCCGGGAGGTCACCCGTCCTATTACTACTCTCGCCCAAGCACGCAGCTCGGAGTTCGATGGGATCCGGTGCATTAGTCTTTGGTATGATCGCACCGTCGGGTCTGCCTCTATCCTCCTTTTGTGCCTACGCCAGCGCAGCTAAGACGACACGGAGCGCTCTATGGAGAAAATAATAACAATAATTTTGTGTTTGAAAATTTTGAAAAGGATTTTATATTTCGGAAATAAGAAAATGATAGATAGTAACTGCGTTTCGGAAACTTGAAGAAAGAAAACGGTAACTTTATTTTCGGAAATAGTAAAATAACGGTATGATTTTGACTTTCGGGAATAAATTCTCGAAACACGGTTGTAACGGTAATGAACGAACGGCCGTGGGCCCCCAAAAGAAGGGAAAAAAATAACAACTCTGTGAATAGCTCTGGTATGGATCTTCCCCATCGGGCCTTTTGTTTATCTGTAAACACTATCTGACCTCGCTCCGAAGGAAAACACGCTTATTAGCAGTGTGGTCGAGCTATCGGAAAAACGTCTTTTCTTTATGCGCAAACACTATTCACCTCGCTTTGAAGGAAAACACCTTATTTACGTGTGGTCGAAGCTGTCGGGAAAAACGAAGGAAGAAATAAAAAAGAGGGTGCAACACGAGGACTTCCCGGAGGTCACCCATCCTAGTACTACTCTCGCCCAAACACGCTTAGCTGCGGAGTTACGTGGGATCCGGTGCATTAGTCTTGGTATGATCGCACCGTCGGTATGCCTCTGTCCCTCCTTTTGTGCCTACGCCGCGCGCGGGAGCGACACGGGCGCTCTGTGGAAAATAATAACAATAATTTTGTGTTTGAAAATTTTGAAAAGGATTTTATATTTCGGAAATAAGAAAATGATAGATAGTAACTTTACGTTTCGGAAACTTGAAGAAAGAAGAGAACGGTAACTTTATTTTTCGGAAATAGTAAAATGATAGTATGATTTTGACTTTCGGGAATAAATTCTCGAAACCGGTTATGTATTAATGAACAGCAGTCGTGGGCCCAAAAGAAGGGGGAAAAAAATAACAACTCTGTGAATAGCTCAGAGGTACGGATCTTTCCCCATCGAGGCCTTTTGTTTTATCCGTAAACACTATCGGACCTCTCTCTGAAGGAAAGCACCCTTATTAACCGTGTGGTCAGAAACTGTCGGAAAAAACGTCTTTTCTTTATCTGTAAACACTATACAGCCTCGCTTTGAAGGGAAAACCTGCTTATTAACCGTGTGGTCGAGCTGCGGGGAAACGAAGGAAGAAATAAAAAAGAGGGTGCAACGAGGACTTCCCGGGGGTCACCCATCCTCGTGCTACTCTCGCCCAAGCACGCATAGCTGCGGAGTTCGATGGGATCGGGTGCATTAGTGTTGGTATGATCGCACCCGTCAGGTATGCCTCTGTCCCTCCTTTTGTGCCTACGCCGCGCAGCTCCGAGACGACACGGAGCGCTCTATGGAGAAAATAATAACAATAATTTTGTGTTTCGAAAATTTTGAAAAGGATTTTATATTTCGGAAATAAGAAAATGATTGTAGTAACTTACGTTTCGAAGCTTGAAGAAAGAAGAGAACGGTAACTTTATTTTTCGGAAATAGTAAAATATGATATGATTTTGACTTTCGGGAATAAATTCTCGAAACAGTTGCTCTCGTTAATGAGCGAGCGGCCGTGGGCCCAAAAAGAAGGGAAAAAAATAGCAACTCTGTGAATAGCCTGGAATTAGCAGATCCTTCCCCTCCAGGCCTTTTGTTTATCGCTAAACACTACTCTGACCTCGCTCTGAAGGAAAACTCCTTTTACCGTGTGGTCGAGCTGTCCGGGCGTCTTTTCTTTCTCATAAGCACTGTACTGCCTCGCTTTGAAGGAGAACACCTCATTAACCGTGTTGGTATCCCTCGGGAAAACGCAGGAAGAAATAAAAAGAGGGGGTGCAACGCGAGGACTTCCCGAGGTCACCCATCCTAGTATCCTCTCGCATTTGCACGCTTAAGCGGAGTTCGATGGGATCCGGTGCATTAGTCTGGTATGATCGCACCGTCGGGTATGCCTCTGTCCCTCCTTTTGTACCTACGCCGCGCGGCCTGAGACGACATTTCGGAGCGCTCTATGGAGAAAATTATAACAATAATTTTGTGTTCGAAAATTTTGAAAAGGATTTTATATTTCGGAAATAAGAAATAGTAGATAGTAACTTTACGTTTCGGAAACTTGAGAAGAAGAGAACGGTAGGCTTTATTTTTCGGAAATAGTAAAATAACGGTATGATTTTGACTTTCGGGAATTAAATTCTCGGCTCGGTTTATGTTAATGAGCGAACGGCCGTGGGCCCAAAAAGAAGGGGAAAAAAATAACAGCTCTGTGAATATCTCGGGAATTATGAGATCTTTCCCATCGGGCCTTTTGTTTATCTGTAAAGCACTATCCTGACCTCTTTCTCAAGGAAAACCACTTATTAGTGTAGTTCGGCCTTCGGAAAGCGTCTTTTCTTTATCTTTAAACACTATACTGACCTCGCTTTGGAAGGAAAACACTGCTATTAACCGTTTTGGTCGACTGTCGGGAAAAACGAAGGAAGAAATAAAAAGAGGGGTGCACCACGAGGACTTCCCGAGAGGTCACCCATCCTAGTACTACTCTGCCCAAGCACGCTTAAGCTGCGGAGTTCGATGGGATCCGGTGCATTAGTCGGGTCTGATCGCCGGTACCGTCGGGTATTCCCCCGTCCCTCCTTTTGTGCCTACGCGTGTGCTCGGGCGACACGGGCGCTCTATGGAGAAAATAATAACAATAATTTTGTGTTTGAAAATTTTGAAAAGGATTTTATATTTCGGAAATAAGAAGCTGATATGGTGTTAACTTACGTTTGGACTTGCAGAAGAAGAGAGCGGTAGCTTTTTATTTTTCGAATAGTAAAATACCTGTTATGATTTTGACTTTTGAGAATAAATTCTCGAAGCTCTGATTGTAGCGGTAATAGACAGTGACCGTGGGCCTTTAAAAAAGGAAAGGGGAAAAATAACAACTCTGTGAATAGCTCTTGGAATTAAACAGTCTTTCCCCATCGAGCCTTTTGTTTATCTGTAAACACTACTCTGACCCTCGCTCCCAGAGGAAAACACCTTATTAACCGTGTGAGTCGAAGCGCTCGGAAAAACGTCTTTCTTTATCACATAAAAACACTATGCAGCCTCGCTTTGAAGGAAAACCTGCTTATTAACCGTGGTGGTATAGGAAAAACGAAGGAAATAAAAAGAGGGTCCTGACACGAGGACTTCCCGGAGGTCACCCATCCTAGTACTACTCTCTCGCCCAAGCCCAGCAAACTGCGGAGTTACGATGGGATCAGGTGCATTAGTCTTGAGTATGATCGCACCCGTCGGGTATGCCTCATCCCTCCTTTTGTGCACTACGCCGCCTTGTGAGACGACACGGAGCGCTACATGGAGAAAATAATAACAATAATTTTGTGTTTCGAAATTTGAAAATATGATTTTATATTTCGAAATAAGAAAATGATAGATAGTAACTACGTTTCGGAAACTTGAAAGGCAGTAGCTTTATTTTTCGGAAATAGTAAAATATGATATGATTTTGACTTTAGGAGATAAATTCTCGAAACACGGTTAGTAACCGTAATGGAACGAACGGCCGTGGGCCCAAAAGAAGGGAAAAAAATATAACTGTCAATAGCTCACAGGTCTGTGATCTTTCCCCATCGGAGCCTTTTGTTTAATACGCAAACACTATATACGGCCTCGCTCTGAAGGAAAACCTGGCTTGTGTAAGTGTGGTGTATCCGAACGTCTTTTCTTTATGTAAACACTATGCAGCCTCGCTTTGAAGGAAAACTGCTTATTAACCGTGTGGTCAGAAACATCGGGAAAACGAAGGAAGGAAATAAAAAGAGGTGCGGCCACGAGGACTTCCCAGGTCACCCATCCTAGTACTACTCTCGCCCAAGCCAGCCATTGCGGAGTTCTGATGGGATCCGGTGCATTAGTCTTTGAGTATGATCGCACCACGTCGGTATAACTCATCCCTCCTTTTGTGCCTACGCCGCGCATTGAGGCGACACGGAGCGCTCTATGGAAAATAATAACAATAATTTTGTGTTTCGAAAATTTTGAAAAGGATTTTATATTTCGGAAATAAGAAAATGATAGATAGTAACTACGTTTCGGAAACTTGAAGAAGAAGAAGCAGTAGCTTTATTTTTCGGAAATAGTAAAATGTGATGATTTTGACTTCGGGGAATAAATTCTCGAAACACGGTGTAGCGGTAATGAACGAACGGCCGTGGGCCAAAAAGAAGGGGAAAAAATAGCAACTCTGTGAATAGCTGCAGAGTGCGGATCTTTCCCCATCAGGCCTTTCGTTTATCTGTAAACACTATATTTACTCGCTCTGAAGGAAAACACCTTATTAACCGTGTGGTCGAAGCTGTCGGAACGTCTTTTCTTTATCGTAAACACTATGCGGCCACCGCTTTGAAGGAAACACAGCAATGCCGTGTGGTGAGCGCTCGGGAAAACGAAGGGAAGAAATAAAAAAGAGGTGCAACACGAGACTTCCCGAGTCCACCCATCCTAGTACTACTCTCGCCCAAGCACGGCTTAGCTGGTCGATGGGATCAGGTGCAGTAGATCTTGAGTATGTGTCCTTGCGTCGGGTATGCCTCTGTCCCTCCTTTTGTGCCTACGCAGCGCAGCTCGGGAGCGACACGGATATGGAGAAAATAATAGCAATAATTTTGTGTTTGAAAATTTTGAAAAGGATTTTATATTTCGGAAGCAAGAAAATGATAGATGGTAACTTTACGTTTGGGAAACTTGGAAGAAGAGAGAACGGTAACTTTATTTTTGTGAATAGTAAAATATGATGATTTTGACTTTAGGGAATAAATTCTCGAAACAGTTGTATGTGATGAGCAGACAGCCGTGGGCCCCAAAGAAGGGGAAAAAAAATAACAACTC